>VUQH01031390.1:0-27324 GCA_015106775.1 Etroplus canarensis
CTGTTAACATAGGGCTTCCTTTTGGCACAGTACAGTTTTAACTGGCATTTGTGGATGTAACTACGTATTGTGGTACTTGACAAAGGTTTGCCAAAGTAGTCCTGAGCCCATGTGGTGATATCGCTTATAGATGAATGACGACTCTTGATGCAGTGCCGCCTGAGGGATCGGAGATCACGGTTGTTCAGCTTAGGCTGGCGCCCTTGTCCTTTACGCACTGAAATTCCTCCAGATTCCTTGAATCTTTTAATTATGTTATGCACTGTTGAAGGTGAAATATCCAAATCTCTTCCTATCTTTCTTTGAGGAACATTGTTTTTAAACATTTCAATAATTTTCTCACGTATTTGTTGGCAAACTGGCGATCCTCGGCCCATCTTTGCTCCTAAAGGACTAGACCTTTCTTGGATGCTGCTTTTGTATCAAATCATAATTACAATCACCTGTTGACATCACCTGTTTCAAATCACATCATTATTTAACCAATTTACCTGATTACTAGCCCTAAATAGCTCCTGTCCCAACCTTTTTTGGAATGTGTTGCAGGTCTGAATGACAGGAAAGGATGTATATTTACAAATGAAATGAAGTTGACCAGACAAAACATGAAATATTTTGTGTTCATATTGTCTGCAATGAAATACAAGTCAAAGTAAATTTAGAAATCACTACTTTCTTTTTTTTATTTGCGTTTTCCATACTGTCTCAACTTTTTCCGATTTGGGGTTGTGAGTAAAAAGTCTCAAAATCCAACACAAAATTTTGTTTATGTAGCACTGCTCTTCACATGATAGGTTTATGACAGAACACAGAGCTGCACGAGTCTGATATTCATTTTCTAATCCGATTTTATTTCTGATAGAATATTCTGATTTTTCTGAATGCCCCTTTGTCTTTATTTCAATCGCTTTCCGATACCTACCTCCTCTCAGCACCTGCTGTTACTTATTTCCCTCATTATCACTCTCAAACATCTCACTGCTCCTCCTCACTGAACTCCACGCGGTGGCAGATATCTTTCTTTATCTGCCTCCCGGTCCATACACTTCCACACTGGACTCCTTACTGGAACGACCACATCCTTCAACTCAAACATTCGCGCAATTTCTCTCAGTCCGGATGTGACGTCCGCCCGACCAGAGCTCATTTCTTCTAGTACTCTGACGCAGGGCTGCGCTACACCGCAAATCTAACCACATGACTTACATTTGATCTTTTCTCTCTTTTATCTGTTCTGAAAAGAATAAAGTACTTTAAGACAAAAATGTGTGATTTTTTTCAAACGTAGACACTGAATCCTGTTTATCAGTAGGTGTTTTTTGGGGGGTGCAGGTCGTAATACCTCAGCTGGTCTCGTTTGAATTGTGCTTATTTTGAGTCTGCTTAGAACAGGAATTGTTTCACCTTCATCCTCTGCCACCCTGCCTGATGTACGTGCAGACTAGAGGGATACAGAGTACATTCAGCAGCGAATACACCACGGTCACGCTGGTTTATTAACCCTTTGGCGCAAAGTGATAATTTCCCTACAGAGACCGGATGCCCACACCCCTTTAAGAGACGTGGGACGCGACGTGTGTCATCCAGCCCTGTCCAAGAAGCTGCTGAGGGGAGGGGAGTTTGGACGGACATATAGATAGGCCAAATAAATAAACAAACGACGTGGGGAGGGAAGGAGAAAGGGAAATTCTCTCCTCTATTTTCTCGTTCCCGAGCATCTTGCTCTGCGCAGTGTTGGCGACGGAAGAGCGGTGCGCAATTTCGTGTCGGTCAGAGGAGAGGACCGCAGCATTTGAAGCGGCATTTCAGAGGCGAGGCTGGCAGATCGAAGGGGAAAGAAACGCTGCAATCTGACGACCCGCTATTGCCCTGCGGGTTTGTTTACTGGAAGCATTTTTTTAATGCAACGGCGAGGGAGGAAAGTGAGCCAAACCTGATGCCCCCTCCTCCAAACGGGATATTTGACCGACCTATGCAGTGTTGATTTACATTCCCCATTTTTTTCCCTCGACCATTAGAGAAGCCTCGATCGCGAAGCACTTGTCACCGGCCTGTTTTTTAAAATCATTGCTGCGGGGTGAGAAAATAGCTCCCACTGCCAGCTTGTTACATAACCGAGTGGCTGGAGCTCTCCAAGGTGCTGAGCTGCACGCTCGGAGCCTATAACAGGACGAGCCGTGGGGAATTCACAACCTTGCGTAAGTCTACTCATGTCACAGCGAATATTATCAACGTGACCGCACGATTTACTGAGAAAATAACGTTTATCCGGCTCGTTTTTGTTTGCTTTTTCCCGCCCACACAGAAGGTCACAGGCCTATCAATCGCGGAGAGGGAAGCTGTGGATCTCATCTCGCTGAGCCACAGGGAAGAAGCTGGGGCATACTCTCATTTTTCTCCCACATAGTCCCGTGGTGAAAGAAATTCCTGAGGAGGTCGACACGACGGAGAGAAAATGTCGGGGCAAACGCTCACGGATCGCATTGCCGCTGCGCAGTACCAGCTAACGGGATCAGATATGGCCCGGGCTGTCTGCAAAGCCACCACTCACGAAGTGATGGCGCCCAAGAAAAAGCACCTGGACTGTAAGTGTAGTCCTCTTTCCCACTGCGCTGACTGACTGTGGCTTTGTAGGTTAAACA
Organism: Etroplus canarensis; assembly: GCA_015106775.1. Lineage (NCBI taxonomy): Eukaryota > Metazoa > Chordata > Actinopteri > Cichliformes > Cichlidae > Etroplus > Etroplus canarensis. The sequence goes on from VUQH01031390.1 coordinate 2,643, forward strand.
GGCCTCACATACTATGCAGGCCACGTGCCTCCAACACCATGATGGTCTAGTTAATTCCGTTTACTTAAATGGGCGTGTTCCCGCAATGAATTGATGTAGTCATAGTGATGACCCCTCTGGTGACCCTTTCTGCATAGTGGAAATGATGAAAACCCAGACAGGGAGAGAGAGAAGGTAAGAGTGAAAAGGAGAAAATACATAGTTTTAGGTAGATGAACGAGCCCATTTAATTTCCCTCCCTTATGCAAGGCCGCTTTCCTTTACTCCCAAGTGTCGAATTGGGTTTGATTGGAGTCACATGAGGCAAATAAAGTCACAGCTGCACTAAATTATAAAGCTCACAGCTTTATTGACACATCTACAGAGTGACAGCAGGAGCCACCTTATGACAAATCAACATTACCACAAACACTGAGTCAAACCAAAGCAGTGGCATCATGCTGGATAGTCTGAGTGGCCCTTTCCCTTGCACGTCTGCCTGTGTATGTTTGGTCAGATCTGGTCCTTCTGCTGGGACTTTATATCTTGTGATCTGCTCCCCTGTTGAATAATTTAATAATCAGCCAATGACTGCCCTGCATAATTTACCAAGCCAAAGGTGACAATGCTGAAGCTAGAATTCACCAGAGACCATTGCTTCCTCATTCCCTGTTGCTCCATATGCTTAGTTTAAGTATTTTTAATTTTCAAAGGTGCAGACTTGGACTTGAATTACTGTTGAGAAAACTTTCACTGGTTAGTCACAGCTTCTTTGTCCAAAGATGTAGAAATAGCTCTATGCACTAATTTATCAAGCTGCAACATACACATAGGTCACTTTTTCCATTAGTTTTATTAATCAATCAGGTTATGCTGTGTCTGTTTCTAGGGCAATTCATCAGGGCAATTCAACAGACTTCTGGTATGTAGGCCACTGTGCTTCTCTCGCAGTACTGGCTGGAGGAAATTCCTAACCTCAAAACACTGAAAAAACTCCACTAACAAGACCTTTAAAGAAACAGGCACAACAGAAAGTATAATAAATAACTAGAGGCATACTGGGGTCATTGTATATCTGAGATGTATCTAATAAGCCATATTTCAGTGTGCCTGATTAGCAATATTTGATCAAGTATGCAACTTCAGGTTGGAATTATTGTTTTGTGACACTTATTTGACCCTTGGGGTTGATATTCTTGTGTAGTGGTAGTGATGGTGCAGTACAGTTGCTGTGGGAACAAATTGATAGTGTCAGGAGGAACTGTAATGACAAAGAGGGACTGTGAGCAAGAAGAGTGGAAATGACAGGCCTGTCATCACTGGACTGCAGAGATACACACAGTGGATGTGTAGTTTTTTTAATCAAAATACTGCAGTAATATATGTTATGGTCTTTCAGTGTACTTAACTGACTGACCATCTATGGTGACGCAGTGCACTTTTAGTAGTGCAAATGACTTTTAGAGTCACAGTGTAGTCGGTAAGTAGCCTAAGAAGAAGCAGGTGTGCAAATGTGGATGTGTCAGAATCTACAGGTACCTTTCAACCCATGATTAAACAACAAAATAAAAGCTGCAAAGGTTATACTTTTCATGTACTTTTCCTATGGAGTGAAAGTCTCCTTGTCTTTTGACTTAAATGTCTGTGTTTAATTTTATTATAAAATGAGCCCCACATTGCAGGAATTAAAATTTACAGTACATCAAATTTTATATTATTGGTTTATTTCATCATGAATAGCTACACAGATATAGTAAAAAAGACAATGGAGGGCATGTTACTGAGTTCTAGAGAACATGAGTCCACACAAGGTCAACTGAAAGAGTAGAGTTCAGTTGACACCATAGGTAATAGGTTTGCTTTCTCAAAGGTCAAACTGAAAAAAAAATGGTGTAAAAAGTGATATTTTTAAGAGTGGACCAAATGTTCTTACCTAAACTAGAAGCTCTGCCATATGAGCTTTAGATTATGCAGTCAATAGGACAGTACTTAAGCTGTAGCTAGCCTAGCTCTGTCCAAAGGTAAAACACCTGCCTACCAGCACCTATAAACCTCACAAATTCATATTTTATAGCTCATCCACTTAACGAGACAGTGAGTAGAAAATGCCAGTGCTTGGCACTAGGTAATGCTAGCAGTCAGGGGAAGGGACACCTAAGCTGTGTGTGAGGAAAGGCAAAAAGAAAGCAAGACGAAACCAAACTGTACCTGGTATCCTGCTCACTAAAGGCTGCTGAAAGGTTTGGCTATCGTTGAGTTTACTGATTCAGTCACTGACTGAATATCCTTCAACACGATTAAAAAGAGTTTTGAATCATAGACTGGGCAGTGACACTTCTTCGTCTTATGTTGGACTGAGGGCATTATTTATATACACGGGCATGGCCTGGTGCTTGTTATTTAACAAGTACCAGGCCGTGTACACAGGTACACAGGGGAGTATCAAACTATTTCTCTGCTGGCAACACTAACTTCCTGATAGCCTGTTATCACCTTGAAGTATCCTTATTAGCTTTAAAGGTACTGACTGATGATTTTTGTTTCCTGTAGACAAAGCTTAAAACATTATTTCCCCCTATTTCCATATGTAAAGCTGTATGCTAATCATCTACTGGCTGTAGCCTTATACTGTATTTAGATTATAAACACAAGAGTGCTGATATTGGCTTTCTGTCAGCAATCAAGTAATCCATTTCCCAACATTATTTTAACCACTCATCCTTTCTGCAAAGTGGTGTGGTGACCCTTTAATGTCACATAAAAGATGTTGGCCACATGAATTTGAAGCTCTTTATTTCAATCCTTATTTATTATAGAGAGCAGTATACTTGCAGTGCCCCAGTGCTAAGTCTGAAATTTATATGTTTTATATTTCAAGCGCACACTTGCCTGTAGTAGTTTTGATTCAGTTCAGTTCAGTTTTATTTCTATCATGCCAATTCACCTCAAGGTGCTTTATATTGTGAAGTAAAGACCTTACTATAGTAGAGTAGAGAAAACCCCAACAATCAGACAGTCCACTCTGAGCAAGCACTTGATAACAATTGGAATGAAGACCTCCCTCTTAACAGGAAGAGACCTTCAGGAGAGCCAGGCTCAGGGAGGGACAGCCATCTGCCGGAACTGGTTGTGGGGTGAGGGGAAGAGAAGGGAAAAAAAAGGAGAGCATAGAGAGACTAGAACAATTGATAACATTGTAAAGCTAGTCATTGTTAATCTACACAATTGGCACAACACACAGGAATGTTCTGTTTACCTCTATCTAGAATATTCTGGCTAGCTCACAATTTGTTGTGCAACTGTAAAACACAGTACTCACAGGCAGACTCAGACAGGGTAGAAAACACAGAGAGACACTGTCACGCTCAGACATGCACAGCGTGAGGCCTCACAGTTCATTCTTAGAACTCATGGATTACCCTAAGAGTCTTTATTTAGCTCAGCAAATCCTCATTATGCACACACATGCACACTAGTTGTATGTCAGTGTGTGTTCGTTTCAGGTTATGATACCACAATACAACAGCATGGATTATAACCTGTGATAGGTACAATATAGCAATATATATAACACCCATAAACAGATAAAATTACATATGCACATGCACACTTATTATGAGCTGGAAGTCTGAGAAAATGACTGTAGTTAGTGCTGCTGTTCATGCTGCTAATAGAGATCACAGATTGTAGCTGTGCCAGTGACATGATAATGTTATATAATTCTGCCATTGTGGACTCTTTCCTACTGTGTATGTTACTGAAAGCCCTGCAGGACAGTTGCAGTCTTTGAGAATTTCACAGTGATGTGAAATTAAATGTGGACCAGAAAAAAACAAGTGCAGTTGAAGACTGGGGAAGGATTATGGGTTGAAATGACCAAAAATGAATGATTTACTTTAAAATAAAAACACTAAGGTGGAAAAGGCTTAACAATATATCAACATATATAGTAAAAGAAGAACTGATGTCACTGCAACCTTCATTAAAAACATCAGACATCTGTAGAACAGTCGAAGTGTTGCTGTTACCATCTGGTTAAGCTGTAGAGATGGATTGGAGTATAATTAGTTCAACAAAGATCAAAGTAAGATCTTTGATCGTCAACTTAAAGCCAGTTGAAACACATTAACAGAGAAAATTCACCTGCTTTTTATTTTCTAGCTGACATTGTTCAGTCCATTTTGTGCTAAGATCATCAGTACTGTCATGAAGACATCCTGCAACACTGGAGACAAAAAGATGATAATGGAGATGTGTTAGAGGATCAACAGTCTATAGAGCAGATTGTGTGAGGGCTGCATGCTGTATGTGTACTGCAAAGGGGCTGCAAGACAACCACCATGAAAAGACCAGGATCAGTGTTTAGTAATAATCTGTTTACATTGCTCTAACCATTTAAGCCTCCAAACCCCCATCCAGCCTGCTATCTTGTTATGACCATGAGCAGCTTCACTGTTCTAACTCTTACATCTCTGCATTTATTGCACACTCATCTGACTCCCTGCTGCTCTCTTAAATTCTTGCCCTCCTTCTCCTTCCTGCCATCCCTTGCTTATCACCTTGCTGTTCTTATGGTCTGGTTTAATTTATAGTTTGCTCTCTACCTATTTGAAGAAAGTCCAAGGCCTATTGAATGTAATGGCCTTCTTCCTTCTTTATCGGAAATGCCTGCCAATATTTGCTGTATTTCTTCCTGTATGAATACACTCAGTTCTGTCCTTGTTACATAGATACCAATGTCAATAGGATTCACCAAACAATGTATATGCAATATACTGCATGCCATGTTTTAGCCAGTAAGAACATAAAATGAAACTCTTCTTCTGTTCTGTGAGAAAAACAAACATATATACAGTATGTAGTATAAATATATATACAGTTAAAAGTTTAGACCCACTTACCCATTCACTTTTGACTGGTACTCTATATATCTATCTGCTTTTGTGTACATTTCTGTTAGAAATGTCAGCTAACATCATCATTGCTGATGCACAACTGTTTACAGTTTATGTCAGCATATTCTTATCATAAGCTTTTGGACACTGCTGACGAACAGTATTACCAATACTGTCAGTGTGACGGTTCATGTATGATCATTATGTTTGTCTTTATTTCAGAAATCAGCCAACAATGAGGGAGAGAAAATTAAGCAAACCACAGCATTACTGTTACAAATATAGTAAAAATAACCTATGTACAGAAAACTTCTCATATTGGTCAATCTGGTCAGTCGGTTCCAGGTCCTCAGATTTGATGATTTGTTTGTCTTCTGTGAAGAATTAAACATTTAGTCAGATATTTTGACTTTTTTATAGTAGGCAGATTAATTATTAACTAGAAGCAATTGTAGAGCTTACACCTCCACTAAGGCCATAGAGTCCCACCATGTTCACCATCACACCTGAAAACAATGGAACCATAATCATTTTACTCCAATAATGTGATTCCTTGACCATGAAAGCTTACCTCTTGCACTTGGACACATTAATAAAATTATCAAGTTATTTGGAAAAACACATTTTCTGTAATGGTGGTTTTCTATTGTGGATCAAGATACACAAAACATTAAGCCACTCTACTGAGTCAGCAGAGTTTAAGCTACAATTTGATATCAGTTGAAAGTCTGTAGTATCATTTGCTAACTCACAGTAAAAAAATTCTCATGAATCCTATATATTTCAACGTTCTGAATGAGGAGATCCTGAACACAGCTTGGGTCCTGACCAAACTTCAATAGAGTAGATCATTTGGAAATGCTGCACTGCCATTTTTATGCAAACATTATAGTAATTATTTATGGAGCTGGAACCAAATTTCCTCAAATTACCCTATCCCACAATGGCAAAAAGATCATAAAAAAAATCCTGGATTCACATTACAATGCGAATCACCTCCAAAATTTAATGGATTGTTCCATCTATCACACCCCACTCCACACCATACATCAAAATCATGAAAATCCATTAAGAACATCTTGAGTTTTCTTGCATGCAGACAAACAAGCAATCAAACAAACAAATACTGGTGTAACATAACCTTTTTAGTGGAGGTAATGATATTAATAATTAGATTCATCTATTATCATCTACATCTATTATTCATCTATCATTTGTCTACCTTTCTTTATTTCTGCTTCTTATATTTTGTTTACATTATTGAAAAATGTTTCTTTTGTTATCAGCAGCAGCATATTAGTCACAGAGCATGAGCTCATCATGAAATATTGCACATATACAGTTCCTGAGTGTGCACAAAAAGAACATGTGCCTCCAATAGACTGAGGAATTATGCCTGTCAAAGCTTTTCAAAACCACTTTCTTTAGTCATTTTCTGTAAACAATAAAACTAGGAATCAGTGTCCGGATTACACTCAGCTCATTTCATCATCATCTTCATTACTGTCTAAGCTGTGTGTACCTTGTATTCCATTTTGTATTGATGCAACAGTCTTTATTTCTGAAGACCTCTCTGTCTGTCTTGAGTGTCTGAACTGGCAGCCAGAGATAGGAGATGACAAAGCATAGTTCTCTCTCACTCTCTCCCTGCATTGTCAGCATGTGTGTGTCTGCATCTGTGAGTGTGTGTGTGGGTGGGTTCCCGCATCAACATTTGGTATGTGCATCAGGTCTTCATCCTGCCTTAATATTCTCATGGGTGTCTGGAGCAGCTCTGCAGTGAGCACTTTGCCTTCTTGCCTAATCAAATTTTAATCAGAGCAGTTAAATCAGGGCAGGGAATTTTGTGGACATATGTCTAAGAAAAAGCTAACTTTACTCTTAATACAACAAAATACCATTTAATGTTAGCTGACTGTCATAGTACTCCACGAGAGAAGCTTTGACAAATTAAGAGGACTTTTTAATTGCTGTGTTGCAGACCTGGTGTCGGCCACCAATACTACTAATGTGAACATCCCTCAGATGGCTGACACACTGTTTGAGCGAGCCACCAATGCCAGCTGGGTGGTCGTCTTCAAGGCCCTCGTCACCACTCACCACATGTGTGTCCACGGCAATGAGGTTAGTCAGTGCCAAACAGACAAGTCACATGTAAAGCCATTCAGTTTAAGCCCCACTTTTAATCAGCAGCGCAAGATCAATATAAACACTAAATGGCCACTCTTCATATTATTGACTAAAATAATCACAGTTTTGAAATGTATAATAAATGTGTCAATACTGTGTGAAGTTACCACTCAAGGTTTTGACCACAATTGCTTAAATAAATGGAATGAGTCTTGTGGGTCCATTGTGCATTGCTTCTGTAAGAGCTTCTACACGATGGAATAAAATCTAGAACAAGCACAACAAGGAAAGACCTTATAGGGATTTCAATGTTGTTTTTGCTAGAAGTTTTTCTCTTTTATTTCTGCAAGGAAGAAATTATTGAGTTCATTAAAAAATATTATTATTATTATTATTATTATTATTATTATTATTATTGAATCTCCTGTCTCTTTCTTAGAGGTTCATTCAGTACTTGGCTTCCAGGACATCCTTGTTCAACCTCAGCAACTTTATTGACAAAACTGGATCTCACGGTAAGAATACAGTCTGATCACTTAGGTATTACTTTGTAAGTCCCTCTGTATAAAGGAATAGTCTTTATTACAAATGAGAATACATTTTTGATGACCCGCAGCAGGAGGAGGAGGATGTGGCAAACAGGTCATGAACTTTACCTAAAAGCTGATGGAAATTCAAAGTGCCCAAAGGCAAAAACTATGATAAGACAGTGACTTACAGTGGATATAGAAAGTGAATGAACACATGATAAAATATCTTCAGATTTAAAAAAGAAAAGACCATAAATCATTTCAAATTATTTCATTTTGTTTAAACACCTTTTGCTTTAATTACAGCATTCGATCTTTTTGGATACACACCCGCCATCAATTAAAGTGACTCTGATTAATCCTAAATGAAGTTCAGCTGCCCAGTTGCATACTACAGCAAAAGCCATGGATTGCAGATAGCTGACAAAGCATTAAATAGATTGTATTGTTCAAAGATGTCAGTTAGGAGAAGAGTACAAAAAATTCCACAGCATTATATATAACATAGAACACAGTGAATACAGTCATCAAGAAGTGGAGAAAATATGGAACCACAGTGGCATTATCAAGAACTAGACGTCCTTCCAAAAAAATGAAAAGACTAGATGAAAACTGGTCAGGGAGGCTGCCAAGAGGCCTGCAGCATCACTGAAGTAGCTGCAGGAATGTTTGGCAAGTACTGGTTGTGTAGTACATGTGACAACAATCTCCCATATTCTCCATACTGTATATCTGGACTGTGAGATAAGGTCACAAGACGAAAGTTTTACAAAGAAAAACATCCAGGCCTGGCAACATTTTGAAAAAAATATATCAGGTCTCCCAAAAGTATGTATTATGGTTTCATGAAATCAAGGTTGAACACTTTGGCCTTAAAACAACACTGCACATCACCAGAAGAACACCATACCCATAGTGTTTTTGGTTGTTTTTTTTTAAATTCAAGATAAACCTGGTATTTGAACAGGGGTTTGTTCTCTTTCTGTATCCACTGTAAATTATGATTTCAAAATACCAAAAACAAAGCAAGACTCTGGAAAGAACTACTTTAAAAGAAAGATAGAAAGAATGAACTATAATGTAGACTAACAAACTGACTGACACCTAACAAGATGAACAACCGGAGGATAAGATAAGAAGCTAAGTAGAAAACAAGATACAGATAACACTAACAGGGATGTGGCAGGCAATCATGAAGTAGGAGAGAAGACAAAGACAGGATGCAAAACAACTAATGACGCACAGAGAGGAATTACCAAAATAAAAAAAAAATGACTATAAAAGAGACAAAAATAGCCTGAACAAACAGGATGACTTAGAGTAAAAATGCGGGAGGTGTGGGGAGATGATTAAAACCAAGAAACCGGCAAGAGGAGATCTACAATATTAAAACAAAACCCAAAACCATGACAAATATGCACTGAAAAGACGTTTGCATGTTGTATGTCTCAGGTAGAAGGAGGAGTTGTAATTTTCAACATATTTAGATTTTGATCACAATGTGTAGTCTCTGGGGGAATACTTTCTTGTTCAGCCAACACACTGAATTTAGGGAAGTCTTTAAATATCTGTCTTAAGCTAAACTTAAGCTAATTGCTCAGCTGATACCCTTCTACACATCCAGTTTGTAAATCTCATTTTGGCCATTCTAGTTAAGCTATTCAAACCACTATGGATCTTACCTCCCCTCTAGCTCTTCTTTTCATTTTTTGTCTTACTTAACTGTTGTCTTATCTATTGGCATTGATGCCTGGCGGAGAGGTCACAGAAAGGACCCATACCACCAGATATACATTACAGCAGATGGAATTAACAAACTTCTTTTGAATATAGTGATCCTGAGTGAACTGCAGTTCTTAATGACTTCATTGTGTTACATGGATTTTAAGATGCATTACTGTGCTTTTTTTAAGGTTTGTAATCTTGGTTTTAAGCTAGTTTTTCTCAGATTTTGTTTCTTATACATCCAAAAGTTGTAAAAATTGTCAGCTTCAAGAATACACTGTTTACCAAAGCTCATAAAAATATGGGAAATAAGTACTCAAGTTATGAAGTGCATAAGAGAAAATGAATGAAAACATAACAAAAAAACAAATCAAATAATCCAGTTTGATAATAATCAAATCTGACTTTTATTTATTTCTGTTTAGGTTATGATATGTCTACATTCATCAGGCGGTATGGAAGATACCTGAATGAGAAAGCTTTTGCCTACCGCCAGATGGCATTTGATTTCACCAGAGTCAAGAAAGGGTACGTTTAATATGGTGTACACAGAGTCATTCATAGTCGTTCAAAGCAGTGTTTTACTTATTATCACTTAACATCTGCCACATCAGCAACTGTTCTTTTGTGTAAAATGCTTTCTTTGTTGTATTGCCTTAGTGCCGAGGGAGTGATGAGAACCATGACCACTGAGAAGCTGCTGAAAGGAATGCCTGTTCTGCAGACACAGATTGACACACTCCTGGAGTTTGATGTGTGTCTTTGTTTGTATTTGCAAACTTTTCTTGGATGATCAGAGCATTGGGCACCCTTTCTTATTTCTGTCCTTTTTCCCCTCAGGTTCATCCCAAGGAGCTGAACAACGGGATCATCAATGCTGCATTTATGCTTCTCTTCAAGGACTTGGTCAAACTGTTTGCATCCTACAATGATGGAATCATCAACCTATTAGGTCAGTAGTCCATTAACAGTGAACTGATTGTAGATACAGTATCTCATCCTTGGTGACAAAAATGCCCTACTGGGAGGAGGCCCCAGGACAGATCCAGGACACACTGGAGAGATTATATCTTTTGGCTGCTTGGGAATGCTGTGGTGTACCCCTGGAAAAACTGGAATAAGAGGCTGGGGAGAGGGAGGTCCGGGTGTCTCTGCTTTGGCTGCTGACCCTGTGACCTAGACTGGGAAAAGTGGCAGACATTGGATGGATGGATGGATGGATGGATGTGATAGAAAAGAGAGGTCAAGGTGTTTTTCAACCAGCAAACCTCTTCTGTTTTTGTCTAGAGAAATTCTTCAAAATGAAGAAAAGCGATTGCAAGGAGGCCTTGGAGATCTACAAGCGTTTCCTGACCAGGGTCACAAAAATTGGAGAATTTATGAAGCTGGCTGAGGTAGGGCTTGACTGTCCTCTTTTGACTGACTGGCATAGTGACTCTCATAACTGAGCAGTGTTAAGTCTTCACAGTGTCATGATATTTTTTTCTTAAATAATTTTTTTTCCTTTAACAGACAGTTGGAGTTGACAAAAACGACATTCCTGACATCAACTATGTAAGTTACACATCATGGGTCTTAGATTTCTTTTATTTGCAAGGTTTGGGAACAAGAATATATAATGCATATGAATACAATCCATCCCCTCTCACACACACATGCATACACAGAAGCCCATGTCTCACCAACCACCATCTCCCCACCCAGTGTCTCCACCCAGGGGTAGTGGTGGATCTAGCAGACTCAGATGACGAAGACTGTCCCTTTAAACCTCTTGAGGAACCGGTAACCACAGAAACACAGGGGTTCCCTGGTTCAGTGCCTGTTTACAGGATGAAGTGTTAGCATGTAGACCTTAATTTATTTTGACAAGTCAGACATGAATATCACATTTGTCTGCGTGTGTCTGTTTATACATGCATGTGGCTATTGCAGTGGGATTTTCTAAAGCTCTGTCACTCTTGTTTCTGGTAGCTAAACCTGGGTGTAATGGGTGTTTGCCTGAGGAGATGATTTAAGAGTTACGCTGAGTGGTAATTCTGGTTTGAATTTTTTGTCAGGCTCCCAGCAGTATCCTGGAATCTCTGGAAACACACATGAACGGTCTGGAGGATACAAAAGGTGGAAAGAAGGGGTAAGACGGTGTTTAATAGTACTTTTTAAACTTCAGGATAGAAGCATTGGGATAAGATACTGTAAACACAAATGTGAATTAGTTTCAGATGTAAGAAACTCCTCCTTTCTCCTGTTTTGTTTTCATAAGTTTCATGAGGAACCAAGAGAAATGTTGGTAGAAACAGGTCTAAACAGGTTTTATATTCTATAATTTTCTTTAACCCCTCCTCTCTTTTACTCTCCTTTACGTTGATTTGGAAACACCAGTGAAGGGTGAGCATATATTGTATGTTTTGTTTGGAGTTTACTAAATATGTAGCTGTATTTACTGTCACACCTCCTACCCCAACCCCAGGTAATACATTTACACATTATTCACATGTGAATTATGAATATGTGCTTTATGAACAATTAGTGCATCTCAAAAAATTAGAATATCATGAAAAAGTTTGATATCCTTAATAATTTAATTCAGAAAGGTAAACTTTTATATATTCTATATTCATTACATGTGAAGTAGAATATTTCAGGCATTTTTTGTTTTAATTTTGATAATTATGGCTTATAGCTCATGAAAATCAGAAATCCCATAAATTATTACAATATCTTCTGAGATTAATCAAAAAGGTTTTGCAATACGGACATGTCCAACTTCTGAAAAGTGTCTTCAGTCATACACCCAGTACTTGATTGGGGTTTTACCACAAATTACTGCATCCATGTAGCATGGCATGGAGGCGATCAGCTTGTGGCACTGCTGAGGCGTTATTGAAGCCCAGGTTGCTTTGATTCAGATGTTTCTCATCTTCCTCTTGACAATACCACATTGATTCTGTTGGGTTCAGGTTAGGTGAGTTAGGCAATCAAGCACAGTGATAACATGGGCAGCAAATGATTTGGTAGCAGTTTTAGCACTGTAGGCAGGTGTTAAGTCCTGATGGAAAGGAAATCAGCATTACCATAAAGCTTGTCACCAGATGGAAGCATGAAATGCTCTAAAATCTCCTGCTAGACAGCTGCATTGACTTTAGACTTATTAAAACACAGTGGATGAACCACTGTCAACACCAGCAGATGAGATGGCACCCCAAATCATCACAAACTTCTGAAACTTAACACTGGACTTCAAGCACCTTGGATTGTGCTTCCACTCTTCCTTCAGACTGGTGGAACTTTATCTCCAAATGAAATGCAAAACTATTTATATTGTTTGAACAGTGTGAATATTCTATCATTATTAAATATTTGAAAAATTTGAGATATTGGATTTCTGATTTTGATGAACTATGAGCCATAGCAATCAAAACTAAACCAAAAAAGGCTTCAAATATTAAACTTTACATGCAATGCATATAATATACAGTATATGAAAATTTACCTTTTTAAATTATAACAAGTCTCAATATTCTAATTTTTGGAGATGCAACAGTACAAGCAGATTGATTCACCTGTGAAAATGTTTGTGTGTTGGCGTGATTACATGTGTAATCTCTGAGAGAGACACATGTTTTGGTAAACAGTAAGTCACCACATGTGTACTGTCATATTCTTACATGCAGTGTGAATCACTATATGAAGGGTTTTATTCCCGAGTGAAATTGATTTTTGTGCCAAAAACTGAAATGTAAGTTGGAAAAATTAGAGTATTTTAACCAATCTGATGCTTCGAATTTTGTTCTTATTTATACTGTATATATTCAAGATCTAATATGTTGCTTTGGACATTAACTCTTCATATGATCACATATAATACTGCCTATCTTGCTTATTTGTTTGAATCCCTTGAATGAAGATTTTTAGAACTTTAAAAATTACCCATAAAATTGAATTTGTGTCAAGCAGAGATGTCTGTCTTAAGCAAATCACTTACACTTCTTCTTGCTCTTCAATTTTCAGCTCTCCAACAAAGGTAAGATGCAAATTTAAAGCAGTCTTTTCTTGTTAACATCTTAGTACATTGCTAAAACGGAGCTTGTCTGTCTATCTTCTAGGGGTCCCCAACAAACAACGTGTCTCCAACGTCAACTCCAGCCAAATCTTCAAATGCTGTTCCCACATTGCAGCCTCCTCCTGGAGAGAGTGCCGCCAGCGCTGCTCCAGCTGCTCCTGAACCAGCTGAAGAGTAGGTTCTTGTAAATTCTCTGGTATGACAACTTATGGAAAAAGGGCTGAGTTTGGTAAAATTAGTGTAAAATATAATACAAATATTCACAGTCCTTCTGGATGAAACCTAAGTGGTCTTTTGATGTTTGTGGTCTTGCTTGAAATATGCAACATACAGCATCAGTGTCAGCTCTACCTAGTGTTTAGTTCTAATTATCAAACATCGAACCTCACACAGTTGCTAGCACAGAAGTAGATTATTAAAGTAGATTAATGTGCAGCAGAGAATTTTCTCTCAGAAAAATGTGATTAAAACAGCAAAATTGTAGGAGTTACTTTCTGTTAATGTCATGACCTGAATGTTTTCATTCTCCAGTTCTTTGTTGGACCTGGATCCACTGTCTTCCTCTGGTCCTTCAGCACCATCAGCTGCCCCCACATCTTGGGGAGGTAAGTGACCCTCCTTCTTTTAGAAGAGCTGCCTGCTCATTTGAAGGCATGTACATCTACTTTCTATCATCTGCAGCCAACAGTATTGTAAATGAAAAGTAATCTATACATTGCAGTGTATACAACCAGTCATGTGAGAAAGTTTTCAGTCAAGTACTGCTAGTCAAAAGTCCTCAGTAGTAGTAATTCACAACCAACCGGTGTGACTACCTCTGTAAAAGCAGAAGATTTGGCAGCTTGCTAGTGAAATCTTTGACAACCCGCTTTAATTGGTTTACCTACTGACTCAGGAATTGTTGGCCATGCATTAGCAGAATAACACTTATCTTTTCCTGTTCCTTTGTTTTCTGCCTCTGTAGATCTGCTCGGATCAGGTGAGTGTCACTTCCCTCTTCACTTAATCTCTAGGCTCTGGTGCAGATTAGTATATTTGGAATCCTCCTCCAGTTTACCTTGAGATGTCATTTATTTTTCTAATATGAAATGAAGGTAACCTGGAGAATTATGGGGGTTTTAATTTAAAAAAATGAAAAATAGTTGCAGCGATGTCATGTGGTTACCTCCCTGTTTGTCTCCTCGAGCTGTTTTCTTTAGTCTGAGTACTCTCTTTGTTTCTCTCTGCCTTCTCCCTCCCCTCCCTCCACATACTCCATTGTCTGTTTTTGATTTATAATGGGGGCTATTTTGGTTGATTGTTTTTCATTTCTTGGTTTTAACTGAACGACGCTGAATTATTTTGCGACTTTTAATTTGTTTAAAATATGGATTTTTGTTATTGGTCAATTCTTAATTATCTTAAATGGGTTTGATTTGGATTGGCCTTTGTTTTGGCTTGATTTTTTTCCTTCAATATCTCAATGGGGAATCCACTGGCTATTTTGGTTGTTCTTTTGTGGTTTATTTTTGCCGCCTTTCTTTGGGGATTTTAAACACCCCCACTGGTACTCACAGAAATGGGCGATTCCTTGCTATCTGAACCCACCCTCACAGCTGAGCCCGCCCCCTCCCCTGCAGCAGCAACGCCCACTCCTGCAGCAGCAGAACCTGGAGTCTCTCTAGCTCCTCCCACTAGCACAGCAGCCGCCACTTCCCCTGGCGCCGCCAATATGGATCTGTTGGGAGGTCAGTGGGCTTCCAGAAAATTCTGTATGAAGGAATCACTCTGAGAAGCTCAACGCTAAACCCATCACATGATATAATAACACAGACAACTGCATGCTCAGACACATACAGTATGTAGACAGAACATTGCTGACTTATGGCAGTTATTGTCTGTACACTGCAATGAGCAATAACTGCCACTTCTGACTGGATTGATGCAAATCCCCATCAGAGCCCCACATTATTTAGCAAGGAATATAAGCAAATTAAATATCTGATAATTGTAAAAGTCTAAAAATATCTATATTTAATGAGTGAAAATTATTTTACCATATTTCTTGTTTATTTGTACTTCATTATATAATTCTGGGGGGAAATACTCTCTTGAAAATGATTTATTTCATAATGACACATTTCATGACAGTGAAGTTACAACAAATCAAGGAAATCAGAAAGAAGTTCCTGACCTGACCACCTCAGAGTCAGCTGATTTTTTGTTTGTGTAACAACTTTAGTATATTTATTTGACCCATTTTACCCTCAACTAATTAGATCATTGTACAAAAATTTCAGCTGATTCTGCGGGACTCAGGTTGAAAGCACATGGTGATTTTTCATAGACTAAAACCAGTACATTTTTTGCCATCAATTAGAAGAGTTTGATGCCATAAAACTGTTATTTAACTTAACAAAACTGCATGTGTTACCTATTTAGACCCTTGTTCAGGGTTTGGAGCTGGCACTGCTATATCTCAGCGTTAAGGCAAAGAGCTTGTGTCATACAGGAAATTGGATTATAAAATGAGGTGTCATATATTTGGATGAAAGTTGTTTAGTTTTGTATATCTTTTTTTCCATGCAGGGTGTATATAAAAGATGGCTTGAGGACTAGATATTTGAAAATTTATTCTGGCCTTTGGTGGGCAGTTGCCATGTTGGATTTTTTATATCCAGATGTGACCAAAATGAGATGAGATTGTAGAGCTGGGGGAAGTATCAACTAACCTGCTGACATGCTAGCTTGGTTAGCAAGGTTAATCTGTAATTCATTGTTGGCCGTAGTTCAACAGGTTTATTAAAAATGTACTTTGTGGAGAAACTCTGCAACTGTACACAAATTTATGGAGGCTGCCTCTTGCTTTGCGCCCCCAGAGCATGCAGACAGTAATGTGACAGAGACTCTTGCTGCATGAGCATGAAGAGTTTACCAGATGAAGATTTCAGTACATCTTTACTTTAAAATGTAATGATTTAAGCAAAACTGGTTGATCATTAGCAGGTATGTCTGCAACCTACTCAGACAGAGCCAACTAGCTGCCTGTTAACTTTCCACATGAAGGGGATAAAATAGAATAACCATTTGTCTCTGTGAGACTTTTGAAATGTTATTAGTTGAACTGATCAACTTTTGAGAGGGTTTTCAAACTCAGAAAAACAAATTCACCATTTTGGAGCTGCTCCTTCTACAGAGAAGTTTGTTTCAGCGAGTTGGGAAAGGTGAAGGCGGTTGCTTTTAGTGTCATGAAAAGTGCTGTTGTGAAGTTATTTGTTAACATGATAAAAAGCAAGATTATGACCTGAAAAGTATTTTGAAATTTCATGCAGATTCATGTGATTGCTTTATAAAGCAATCACATATACATGCACAGAATTTAGACACAATAGGCCTGCAGAAATGCTCCACACACTCACCGTATCCTCACTTTGGCTTGTATACAAACATGCACTGCTGCACTCATGCGTCTTGTTTGATAGGCTGTGATGCTTTTCTTTGACCTCTATGAAAAGCAATTCTATCAAACCCTGTCACGTGGCTACAGCTGCAGGTGGCAGCTGTAACACTTGTAGATTCCTGGCTCTTTGTGCAGTAGATTAATCCTGTAGTGCCTCCTGTCTGTATTCCCATTTGTTCACTCACCTGTCAGTCATTAATGTCACATAACAGTTCTGAAAGCTGCAGTTTCTTACAGCTGGAAATATTATAAGTGCTGATTTTAACCTAAATGCTCTAATCTTTTATTCTTTTTCCTAAAACTCTCTTTTCTTTTGGTTTCTTGACTCTCTCTTTTTATCTGGTTTTCTTCATCTGTTTCTGTCTCTCTTGGTGTTACCATCCTCTCCTGGGGTTTTGCATGAACTTCAGAAGCCTTTGCAACTCCTGCTCCTGCCACTGAGGCCTCTGCAGAAGGTGCTGCTACATCCACTCCAGCCTCTAATGCTGGAACTGGTGGGTGACTGAAAATCTGTCTCTGTGTGTGAGAGCGTGTGTATGTGTTTCAAATGGTGGCATACACGGGAAAACACAGATACTTAATAAAACATTAGGTCTGCAATACAAGAACAGTGCACTTGCTATATTTCTGTTTTCTACGTGGAAAAAACTCTTGACTGTAATTTGTTTTTATAATTTATGCAATTATCAAGTAGTTATTTAGTGCAGTGAAGATTTTTTACAGTGTTGTTTTTACAGACAGATAAAACGTCATAAAGTTTCTATTTACTCAGAAATTGATGAGAATTTTGAGACTGTTTTCAGTTTAAACCTTTTAAACGATGATAAACTGGATATTTGCAGAAACCTAACTCTGGCCTATGTAGTAAAATGTATATTTTTAGACATTTTTAAAAAGCAATTTACAAATTACTTCAAATGAATTCAACATTACACCTATTAGATGTTAAGTAAAACAATCCAACACCCATCTTTTTTGTCACTGTAGAAAAAGCACCGGTGTAACTATTACAGTAATGATGGCTTGTTTTGTGTATACTGGCTCAGACTTGGCTTCATGAGACATCAGACTCATTAGGCTAATCTGTGCTTTTTTACTGTAACTGTTCAAATAGTGTTAAAGGTGATTATTTAATTACCTGACATTGAGTTTCTTAAAAGGATTTATGGTGCAGTCATGTGTATTTTCCTGCTGAATTCAGTGTGTTCACGTGCTTTTAAGTCAGAGTATGGAGACAACATGGATGCAACAAGGATAAGTATTGCTCAGAGCATTTAGGCAACAAATTGATCTGTGATAAATACACCTTTACCTGACTTGCTATCTGGCTATATCTGCTATTTAAAACCATAGATGATTTTTCTAACCCATCTAGGTCACTTTACATAGACAGCAACTATTGGATAAACATATACACTGCATTACAATTACTTGTGAGAAAATAATAATTATAATAATAATTATTCAACACAAGGTTGTGTAACTGAATTCAGATGCAGACCCCTATGCTTTCAATTAAAAAAACTACAATTAAAAGATAAATGAATGAATCATTTAATTGTGTAAAGTGTATGAGCTATTGATCATTGTGTTATGATTGGGCCTAGAGGAAACACTGGTTTGCCTTAAGGATGGGGCAGTGGCAAAACAGCAAGCAACAAACTGCAATCTAAGCTTACTTCATGCAAAATTAAAAAGAAAAAAAGACAAGTGATTAGCTTAACCCCTAACTTGTCAAAACAGGAGAAAATTTTGTTTTAAAAATGCAACCTGTCACACTTGCTGTTTCATTATTGGTAAGATTTCAGTTCATGCTCATGTCCTGCAAAACAGTTTGTATGGTCTATGGCTTACTTGCTTGCTAACTGGAGGGAGAAAGGGGAGAACCCCCAAAAACTGGAAGGAAACTGGCCTTTAACCATTTAATTGGTGGCCAGAGCTGGTCAACTCCCTGGAACAATCTACACACACCTAGTCAAAATCATTTAATCAACCTACTGTATCAGCCAAGATAACGTGCATCCCTCCTCACATATACATACATAAACACACACACACATAATAGGGAAGATAAGCATATGCATGAATGCATGAAAGACTGAAGCAGAGACCAAGATCAAATGTTCATGTGACCCCAGAGTTGTGATGCTTTTGGGACAAACTTAGTGGTCTCACAGCCTGAGGAAATAGACTGCTCCAAAGTCTGTTGGTACAGCATCAGTTAAGGTGGTATTGTGGCCAAATGGCAGCAGGGTCAACAGACTGTGCTTTTGATGGGTATTGCCTTTTAGTGTTCATTTGTGATTTTAGTGTTACTTTGATAATAACTGTAAAAGAAAATGTTTTTCTTATAATTTTACAGAGGAATATGTAGGTGTTTATGCTTGTTGGTGTGTAAGGGTGCATTGATTGTTGGTCTCAAGTTTTAATTAGAGCTTCAAGTCATGTCTATGTCGATGACTTGAGTTGGTGGTACAGATTTACTGTTCATTACTGTGTGTGGTGGGGTAATCCTGTTAGTGGCAGTTGAGGACAATATTGTTTCTTGTCTTTTGTCATCAGAAATAAAATTTCCACTTTCTGTTTGCGGCAAAGGTTGCCTGTGGCAGTAATCTGGATTTATTTGCAATTCACTTGTGTTTTTTTTCCTAAGTTGTGGACTCTGAAGGCATTTAATATTTGCTCCAGTTTGTCATTTTTTTCCCATCACGGATGCTATTAATAGCTGTAACTGTTACAACTGACAGCAGGAGTATGTTGGGGCTCTGCACATTTTCTCTTCCTATCAGTCTTCTCTGATGTTTTTTCATTTTTCTGACCTCGTTTTCATGATTGTTAAAGGATTTGCATTCCCATTATGAAAAAAACTATACAGTATTGTTCAAAAGTGTTAAAAAAATAATGCCACGAGTAGCTTCCATGTATCATTTAACCACATTTAAAGAAAAAACCTAAATCAATATTTGTTGTGCTTTCACTTTTCCTTTGATGCAGCGCCAGTTCTGAAAAAGAAATCCTGCTCTTAAGTATCTAGGAGAGTCTTCCACAGTTCTTCTGTGTTAGACTGTCTCTCAGTTGTCATTGTCTTTTTGTGTGACGCAAACTGACACTGATATCGAGATCAGCCCTCTATGTGGGACCAGTCAGATGTCTAATGTCTAAATTCTTTGAAACTTTTTCTCAGTACTGTATGTTTACTCTGTTTTTTTTTAATCAAAGTCATTGTCTAACATTCCCCTTCTCTCAATGTGTTAAATTTCTTTCCCACCCTGACCCCACTTCTTCCCAAAAGACCCTTTTGCTCCTTCAGACGGTAGCACCAACACAACGTCTGCAGGTCTAGATCTTTTCGGCATGATGACAGTGGAGAACAATAACCCAGCTAGTTCGTTGGAAGCCTGTTTTAGCTCTGGGGTGCCCCAGCCCTCCCCTTCCCATTCTCCTTCGCCGTTCTTCACCTCCTCATCCAGCACTATCACCACCACTGCAACCATTTCATCTCCCATAGCTGCCACTGCCACCACCCCTGCGACTGACCTTTTCAGTGGTAAACTTTTAAGATATGTGTGGGCTGGCATTATTCATTAGTGTTATCACACTGATCACGGTGGCATCTTCTTGACTCCCTGGTTTGCAGGTGCTTGCCATCCTATCTTCTCTTCTGGTTGTTTTTTGTAAAAAAAATGTGCACAGTTTTGCAATTTTGCTGAGTGTGAGCATCCTCACCAAGAGTCTGAACTTTTTAATATTCCTGTCTTTGGGTGTGCATGTGTTCATAGATATCTTTGACTCCATGCCAGACACAAGCTTCTCCAAAACAGACTCCACTCCCAGTGCTGACTTGTTTGCAGCAGGTACCCTTTTGCACTTAGTCTGCCATTTTGCCAGCTCATGTGTGTTCTTGCTCTCATATCCTGTCTTGCTGTGTGTTTTTCACTTTTGTCCTTGGCTTTAATCAGGGAAGAAAAGAAGGAAATGAGATTGCTCTTTTATGGGTCAGCTGAAAGCCACTGAACTGTCTGAAGCATTTGTGGAATGACTTAACTCTTTTCTTATTCCTGCATGTACTGCGTGCACTGAAATTGCACTTGATAAAAGCGCATTGTGTATTATATTGAATGGTTTCTGTGTGTGTGTGAGTGTAGTGTGTGTAGTGTGTATTTGTGTGTTTGGAGTCTAAACATCATCTCCACCTTGCCTTCTCCAGCGGATGTGTTCAGCTCCCCTGCCCCCATCCTCTCCTCAGCACCCCCACCTAAAATTGACACAGGAGCCATCATGAATCTGTTTGGTGGTGGGTAACTCACATGACTGCCTGGCCTCACTCTGCCTCTCTTGTTCACGCTGAGGAAGCAAAGGACATAAAATGAAAAAAGTGATTTTTGAAGCCATCAGATTTTTCCTTTATGATCATAGATAATTACTGGGGATTGTTGCCGCTGTATATTGTTATGTATTTGGCCCAGAACTTTCCTTTTTTAATTTTCTTTTCTTAAATATCAGTTTTCTACAGTATTTTGGCACACGTATGCTTGCTCATGTGTGTTAACTTGAAAAACAGGACTATGAGTACATATTTAACAATTCAAATTCATATGGATATACTGTATGTGACTGTTAAAGTGAAAAGCTATTTTGACAAGTGAGAGTGTGTGTGAGTGTGTACTTTTTTAAACCTAATGGCCATGTTTCCACATTCACTTGCTAAAAAAAAATGCAGTGTTCTTGCTTTCAGCCCACTTTTCTAACTCTAAATATTTTGTTTGGCATTAATAGTGTGAAGCTGAAGGCTGATTGTTCCCCTTCTTTACCCTAATGCTGCAATGGAAATGGCTCAACCTACTGTGACCTGCCATGGAATGGTGTGCTTCGGTTATTTTTTCTGGTTGACCAGAGTCCACAGGAGGAGAAGCCCCAGCTGCTGCTGCTGCTGCTGCTCCTGCTGCCCCTGGTGCTGAGCTGATGTCAGGTAAATCCTCATGTATGAAGTGCCAAGCTGAATGTGTCTGGGTTATATCATCATGTTGGTATGAAATATTTCCCTTTCACTGCATGTACTGTGGTCATGGATGGGTTGCATAATATTATAAGCTCAGGTCAAAAAGGCCAGGGGCTCCTGGGCCAGAGCTTCTGTATAAAATGACTGTTTGATATTTTTTTTAGTTAAAAGTAGGGATGGAATGATTGTGTTGTGTTTTTATATTGAGCACCTACCAATTGCACTGCATGTGTAAGACACATAACTAACAAAGACTACTGTTACATATCATTACAATTCAGTAACCTGAATAAAGCAACCTAAAGCATTAAAGAAAATACATCTAATCCACTTTATTTGATTTTCTGTAGTATTTTATGTAGTATAATGAATGCAGAGTGTGAATCTGTTATGACAGAAGTGAGACACCCTCTCTTCATCATCAGCAACAACACCTGAAAGTTCAAGTTTACCTGTAAATATAAGAGGGTGAGGTTCTACTGTAGGTCTTTGCCAACAGGCCCATCCTAATAATTCATCCATGACTATAGCTGTTCATCATGTATTTAAATGTATGATGCCTTGTTCTGCTTATATCACAATATCTTTTTAAAAACTTTTCTTAAAACCTTTAGTAATCTATCACAGTTTGCCTGCCAAACTAGTTGTTTTGTGTGGATGGATTTATCAGTTACTGTTTCGATTAACTTTGGTAATAGTTAATGAAATAGTTTGCTTTATGTTGCTGCACTTGTGATTTTGTTTAATAACTCATAAGCACACCACACACCATCGTGTTCTGCATGACATGATGCTGCTGTTTTGGTTTGGTTTCAGTTTTGGTAAAGTGCCCACATATGGTAATGTTAACACCATCATTGTATCTCACCATATGCTTATTATGACCTGTGTCATTGGGGAATTCTTTCAATCTTTCCCACCTTTCACTACTCAGCCCCTGCTCGTCTGGTTCCTAATCATCTCCTCCTGTGCCTCTGGTTTCATAAAAGATAACTAATGGTCTTCAATACTTCTTTAAGGCTTAACTCTTTTTCTTTTTCTTCCTTTCTGTCATTCATGCAATAACCTGCTTTGAAAACACTCCTTTGAAACCTCATTGCTTTTTTCCCTGTCTCTCTGGGATCTGTGCTTTTTTTACTTTCCTGTCTTTCTCCATCTGGCTC
Organism: Etroplus canarensis; assembly: GCA_015106775.1. NCBI lineage: Eukaryota > Metazoa > Chordata > Actinopteri > Cichliformes > Cichlidae > Etroplus > Etroplus canarensis. The sequence goes on from VUQH01031390.1 coordinate 25,563, forward strand.
TTGGGCTGGCTCATTTCTTGCTTCCTGCCATTTGATTGGGTGAGTCCCCTTGCTCTTTAACACGCTAATTTCCCACAGTGCACTGCATTGCAGTGGTGCAAGGCAAGCTCAGCTGCATGGTCTCCTCAAACACCAGATGCTTGATGGTTATGAAGAGGTTGTGAAGTAGCAGTTATTATTTAGTGCTTCTTTAGCAATTAACCCAGCTCCATTCTAGCTGCAGTTCTTTTGCCCTCATCACAATTTCTGCAACGATCACAGACTTACTAAAATTGGTATAAATGAGACATTCTTGACACAATGTTTGATGTTACGTGGTATATGGTCCCAAATTCAGGTTTATATTTGTCATACATATATATAAATGTAAAGCTTTTATTTCTTACTGTAAATTATACTGACCGATGTCTCCTGAGGCTTATAATAGATGCTGTTATGTTGCAGTTGTGCCATTTAACATGATCCAAATTTACTAACATTTCAGATTTTCTATTAAAGATACCTTATGTTGTATCTTACATTAACAAATTTCAGTGCTCTCTTTTCTCTGTTGTCATGGAGACATCTGTTGGTTGTCATGGTAATCCCTAGTAGTAAGTAGGCCTGCTCCTGGATTGTGGTAGAGTGTGAGGATTGCTTGTACTGAAGGAAGCTAATATCTCCCTCTCCTTTCCATCCTCCCCTCTCCTTGTTGCATCTCCTCCCTGCTGTAGTATTTGATGGCTTAGGGGATGTAATGAAGCCCACTGTGACCCCTCAGGCAGGGGATGTTGACACCTCTATGGCTAACATGGCAAGTAGTAAGTAGACTTTGAGATAGTAAGATTTAAAGAATATATACTGTACCGTGCAAAGTCTCAAGCCACCCACATTTCTTTTTATTTTGCGAGGAAAATGGGAAATAGATGCAACGATTCATTGAAACATGTGCAAACATATATGGAATTAGAGTTCATAAGGCAAAAATAGAGTTTATACAATTCTAATGAGTTTGAAAGTAAGTATACAGTATGATCATCTTTATTCTTCATCACAGCTTGAACTCTCTTAGACAAAATTTCGTGTCATTTCTTTAAGTAATCATCAGTAGTAGTTCTGCGGGCTTCTTCAAGGATATTCCAAAGCTCTTTGGATATTGGCTGTAAAGATGATCCCACACTGCTTCAGTCATGTTGAGGTCCAATGTGAAAGACCAAGCTGGTTGGGCAAGAGGACACAATAGTATTTTAAATGGGTTTTATTTAACCCAAAAAATACAAAATCAAATTCATAAAGGTCAAATCACAGTTCTGGGCATTATGAGGTCAAATGAACAGAAAATAACTCAAGCTGTAATGTAACAGGATAGCTAACAAAATAAATTACCTGCTTCGACCGAATCAATTGACCTAACAAAAAAGAGACAAATGGGAACTTTAATACTAGCTGATCAAACCAGATTAGACACATTACATCCCAAAATAACTAAATACCTAACTCAGGAAAAAAAGAAACAAATAACATAGTTAAGATTATTAGAAATAATTTGAATCTGGACATCAGGCATCTGTCCTTTGAGTCTCTCACACTCAGAAGCCCATTCTGTGCCACCATAACTGACCTTGTTTTGGAACATCATGTATTTTCTTAAGAGTACAAGATCTATGTTTTTGTTTGAAGTATACTGTGTATAAGTTATGACCTTGTTTGTTCAAATTATAAGACAACATAACCAGCCAGGACTGGTTTCTGTGTGCTAAGAGACAGGCTATATTTTTGTCTA
>VUQH01031391.1:0-54791 GCA_015106775.1 Etroplus canarensis
TACAGAAGATGAGGTGAAGAGGAGACTGCTGGTAGGGGAAACAGGGCAGTGCACAACAGCAAAGGGATGCTGCATGGCTCCTGTGGGAGCCATGAGAGCTGTCATATAAATACACACAAGCACACACACACACACACACACACACACACACACACACACACACACACACACACACACACACACACACCTGTTCAGATTTTTTAAAAAAACAGCATGTATACAAAAGGACCTCCTCACATTTGTATACTAAGACAGTGAAACGTGCACTTTGAATTTAACAAACTCAGTCACACACACAAAGATAAGACTTCAACAAGCATAAAAATGAACAAGAACATATCTTAAACCCACATCTGCACATGAAGAAAGAGATTAGTTCCGTTTTTAATATCTACTTTGAAAACTGCACTGTAAATCTTGTAATCAACTATCACAGATGGACATATGTTACTACTTCAGCACACTCACACAATGTTAACCAGAATGCAAGCGACATAGTAGCCCATCCGGCTCACGATCCATCACAATTCACAGGTTACTGTAATGTGTGAAGTATATAAAAAAGTGATATGTTTTCTTGTCATTGGTTGGCTGTACCGCACAAACTAAGAGTGATTAAAATCTACAGAAAAGTCAAGCAGGGCATAAATAAACCTATTGATGGAGTTTGTGCATAGATGGCATTGGGGCACATAAATACCGATTTTATGAACATTACAATCTAGACCGATACTTTTAGGAGTAGCAATGCTTGTGAAAATGGAAAAGTGTACATAAAATGACAAATATGAATTTGACCTTGAGAACAGTTTGGAAAAAGAACCATTAGCTGATCATTGTGAGTAAGTTTCACTAAAATCTGATCAATTCACTTTGAGGAGTAGCAATATTTGTGAATTGTGGATGGCTGGATGAACACCTCGCCATGGCATTAGCTCATTGTTCCTTCAGCCAGATGAGCTACAACGGTGAAAATCCTCTGCATTATTCTCTTTTCAGATGCGGGTTAAAAATCACAGAAGCCACAGGGCCTGCTAACCCAGCTTACCACAGCATCCTTTGAATGCCCACTTCTACTGTTTCCAATGAGTCCTAGCTACACTCCTAATCTACATCTCAGTTTTTATTAAAACATAACTCACAAAATTATGTTTTTAAATTACCCAATATATTATTTTTTTTAAAAAGAGCTATGGACAGATGAAGGCCCTCATAGCTCATAGGTCCTTTGGCCAGATGAGCTAAAAACAGCCAGGCCTGCTTGGGTACACACTTATAGACATTCACACACATATACACACAGTCACAAGACACCAGATCTCCTTTGCAGACAGGCTACATGCTCCTTGCGTCACAGAGAACTCTGGTCAGCCGCTGACAAGAGAATAAATCTAAAACTTTGGGAGAGGGAGAGAGAGGGGAGGAAGGAGAGGAAAAGCAGAGGAAGAGCATGCTGAGGCCTCGCCGTTCCATCAATCTTATCCTGTTACTGCAAGCTGTCAGGTGAGGTGGATGGATGGATGGAAAGCAACATCAGAAAAATAATAAAAAAAAGAAGAGGTCTGATTGAAAAGTCGTCGTCCCTTGTTGTCCAAGCAGAGGCCCGGTAACCGCAGCAGCCAGGAAGGCATGTCGAGAAAAATTTGAGACTAGTCATGTGACAAGGTATACTGCCTCACACACTCACACCTCAACCTCCCAGTCACATCAGCCTGTCAAGTCAGGCTCCAGAGATCCACAGATGCGGGCCAGCAGTTTCATCTAGAGTGTATTTTACAGAGCTTGGGTTTGTTTTGCTAGCTGTTGAGAGCTGGTGGAATGGGAGAAAAAAGCATGGGTGATGTAGCAACAGTGAACCATGCAAATACATTCTTTTCTGTCTGAAATTGAGATATACATCTTATGCGAGTGGAAATGACACTAACAGCACCTGTTGACAAAGATTTCTCTTCCCCGCCTGCCTGCCTGTGACATTTGTCTCCTCAAAAGCAATTTGCATACAAATACGTAAGCCGGTGCCTATTTTTCATTTTCAATTAACAGATGATGGCATGAATGTGTTATGATGTGAGCTTAGAGGAGACTATGAGTTTGTCCAACCCCTTTCTTTAAAAAAAAAAAGCCCCCCCCACACACACCCATCAAAGCTTTATGGATAATGAAGTGAAAGAGCAGCGATTTACCGACAGGCTCTGCCCCACTGGCCTCTGTTGGGACGCCACTGCCCGTGTCCTCTTCCCGCTCATCCCCTTCTTCGATCAGGTCATCTCCACTCGGGTCCCCGCTACCTGAGCCGTCGAAGGAGGTTCCAGTGGTGCCAGAGGGGGCAGGACTGCTGCGAGAGGATGAGGAGGTGGTGGTGGCAGCTGAAGTGGGCTGCGGACCCTGAGGCTGGGTGTGGATGGCATGACGGTTGTTTGATCGCGTGCGGTTGTGGATGAGGGTGGAAAAGAGAGTGGTAGTCGAATGCTCCATGGTCTCAGTCCTTGGAGGCGGGATGCCCCACACCATGTTAGGGAGGAAGGGGGCGGCAGTGGTGATGGTGGCCTCAACGGCTGAGCTTGGGGTGGTGGCAGGGGGGTTGGGGGTGGGTCGGTCTGCCGGCTCAGAGATGGTTTCTGGTGGAGGGAAGGGGAGGAAGCAAGGAATGGATGAATGATTGAGCAAAGATGGAAATGCTTGACTTTGCTTCACCTAACTCCAGTAAAACCTCAAAAATCACACCAAAGGAAATAAAAACATCATTAGCCAATAAAGCATGACAAAAATCACTTAATGGTTATTACAACCTACTGCTGACAATAACTTTTCTATCTCTGCATTCACTGAATGATTATGGCCTTTTTAATCTTCTAAGCCATCTCCCTGATGCTCACCAATGACATTATGTGATTATGTTGAAAATCTGCACACACACATATGCAGGCCTGTTTGTAAGAGCAGCCTGTGATTAAAAACTCTGCAATGTATGAGATGTCAGAAATCTTCATTTCAGAGGTCTTAAGAGTGAATATGGAATATGCCAACAGATGACACATGGCATTCGGACGTGTGCAATCTGCCTGCAGACGAGTTATGGTTCCCAAACAGGGTAATACTACTCCAGTTGGTGTCAATGCATTGTGTGGGGGGTATTTGTGCTTGTATTTGCACACATATGGCATGTATCTGTGTGCACAATATGCATGTTTGTGTGTTGCTGTGCCAATGTCTATGAATTATATATCCATATTCAAACGCTGCCCTCCAGTAGCACAGCTTTAATCACCAACAGCCAGTGCCTCCGGTGATGAATGATTGATAGAAATGGGGCAAAAAAGCCGACTTTAACTCTGGCTTCAAAGAGTGCTGCTTGCAGAGAGCATGAGCATCCGTCAACGCCACCACAAACACACTGCTGTCAACAGACGCATGCACGCACACGCATGCACAAATGCAGACACATACACGCACACAGCAAAAAAAAATTCTTCCAAATGAGGGAGAAAGAAGAGCTTCTCTGCAAAGAGCCCATCATTACCAATGCAAAAAGCTCTGGTGCAAAAGGACAAACTGTCGGCGATAAAAGAGCGATAAATAGGACAAAAACTCCTGCGGGAGATAAGTGAGTTGGCAGGGAGAAGCTACGTAAGTGAACACTTCAGATTTAGACGTGGCAAGCAGGCATGACAATACCGTCGCTATTTCTTTGCTTTTTTACTTCCCCCAAGCACAGATGTGTGTTAGCGAGAAGGTGAAATGAAAAGAGGATTAAAAAATAAAAACCTATACCATAGACTTGCGCCTCATTAGGATTCGCCCAACATTATGTGTAGGACTTAATTACACTGCTATAATCGCTTAGTTGATCGGCAATTATTCACCGAGGTGTGAAATGTGATACCTACTGAGACGGCAGAAAGCCTGGGAGACACACAGATTGTCAGCTTAAAGCTCGGAAGATATTTGTAAATAGAGAGATTTGGAGTGCATAGAGGAGCGATGCTATCACCAAGAAAGGTGGCATGCATTGCATTTCCTCTTGGCTACACCTGTCACTCAGGTGCCAAGCTTAGCGTCAAGCGGCTTGCTCCCTGGAAAGGGCCTAATGTGTGTTTGGGTGTGTGTGCATATCTCTAGCAGCAAGCTCAGTGACATGGGATAAGGCACGAAAAAAACGCTGGTTTGGAAAAGCAAAGGAGGACTGGCAGCACAGTCTGTTCAGCTGACGCTTCTCTTAATCAGGTTTAACAGTCCATTTGCCTTCTTTTGCTTTATTTCCTCCCAGTCGAGCACTGGACAGTAATGTCACGGGGTAGAGAGCAAAATAAATCATAGTCATCTCGGCTTGCTTCAGCTGTGTAGTTATTGTTGAAAGGTAGTTATTAAGACTGTTTGTGGAGTCAGCCACCCTCAGTGAAGAGGAGGAATCTGGATACAGGAAACTGGAGGAGAAAGACAAGGGAGCCATGGAGGCAAGGAGAAGAAATGATAGGGACAAAGAGTCTAACAGAAAAGGGGTTTAAATCAGATGGAAAATACAGGTTAACAAAGCAGCAGCAGGAGAATATGGCAAGGCAAACTGAATGAGGGATTGAATAATGAGAGAGAATCGCAGGACAAGGAGGAGAAGGCAACAGAACCCTGACTAACACGCAGGCAGAGGGCTGCCTGTGCCATATGCTGCCATTCGTTGCCAATTTGCTACAAACTTACAGGTGATAGCACCATATGGGAGAGGCATGTCATTGCCAACATGGTGGCCATTCCCTCCCACTGGCAGAATTTGCTCATTGGTACAAATGCCCTCCCTCTGGTGCTCGGTACAGTAGTTCATGCATTTCTAGATTTTTTTTTTCTGAATTTCTCAGTTATCACTTTATCTTTTGCTGAGACACAGCAAAGAAGCCTGGAACACTGCTCCCCGTATTCTGTGGCTGCTTGGAGACTTCAGAGAGAGCTGGGTAACATCACAGTTCTCTGTCACAGGCAAAAAGATTTGAGGAGCTTTTTCTGCAGGCTTGTGATTTTTCTCAGCCTGCCCATTAGTGGCAGACTGTGCCCCAGTAGTCACACTCTGCTGTATAATAAAAAGTTGCAACAGATCAATGATGTTAAAAAAGATCAATATTCACTCATTTATAGAAGTCCTTGGCATTGCTCTCTTGTCAAACCACAGTGCAGCTCGGCAAGCATTAGCATGCCACAGCGCTGAGGCCGGGCGTCTGGAAGCACTGCATGTAAACAGCGGGAGGGAGGGCAGGCACGGCTTCAGCATGGTGAGGGGTGGAGGCAGAGCAAATGCTAATTCGCACCCAGCCACACGTGAAATGAGCTCGAGATCTAACCCCCGAGCCGACAGCAGTGCCAGAACAGCAACCCGCGGTGCGACCGCATCCGGGAGAAGAAATTAAAAGATCCTCCATGGCTGCTGGTGGGGCCCGAGCTCTCACTTGTCTGTACGTCCCCTGAGGATCTGACAGAGAAAGAGTCCGCGGCGAGGCATCTTCGTGCTTTCTGTATATGCAGAAATGCTAGGTGAGGCATTACACACAACTCACATCTCTATTGCCAGGCAACAGAGGAATGTGAGACCAGACTGAATTTTGGCTCCTTTTGCTGGTAACCCACGGCATTGAATTTGTAATTACCAGATGTTCAGGGACTTATCAAAGCCTTGTCAATTCCTTGCAGAGCATATTTTTATTTTTTTATCTGTGTACCTGCATCTGCACATCAATATGCACCATACTGACACCCTTACCTCTTTTTGGTGTGCTCTAGACTACTCAAGGGACTGTCTCTGTATTTGGTCACTCGAGCCACTGGGTGATGAGGTGAATGAGCATTTCTCTACCCATAAATGTAAGACACCTGGCAGTGGCTCATAGCCACAACTTCACAGCTGGTGCTGCTCCTCCCCCCTGCTCTTGCCGGCAGCATCTCCAGAATTCTGTTGTGACGCAAGCTGGCAGTCGGCGAGACCACTTGACTGTACATGAAAGCTGTGGCCTTGGCAAGTGTCCCAGTACCTATTACACTGATCCAAGCAACGTCCATCAGCATGTGGACCGAGGGGTAAGAGCTGCACCTTTTCCTTGGTACACATGTACTCTACATGTGCAATCATACTTCGGCAGCACCGTGTTCCTGGCAGCATCAAGCTGCGAAGGGATTGATGCATTCCCCAACAGGGGGGTTTGAAGATGAAGCCAAATCCCAACAAAGGGACTGGAAAGCAAAGAGGAAGTGTCATTGCTATCTTGTGGGATTGCAAGGCACAGACACCAGTCAAACTTGTTTTTTTCTTTGCTGGGTTTTAAAATGCCAAAAAATTCTCCATCTTTCTTAATTTTGAAATCCCTGTAGTCACATGCTTTCAATCCTACCAGGCAGTTTAAAAGCAGGGGGAGGAACAGGGATGCTCAACGTACAAAACTGTTATTGAGCATGCTGTATGTAAGATGCTTTTATTATATACTTTTCAGTAGTTTAATTACCCTAATAAGAAATCAGCACAGCTGCTGAAATGTGTGCAGAAACATTCATTTTAAGATAAATTCGCATTCACGATACTGTGAGCTTACTTTCTGAAACAGAGAGATGGATAGGAGGAGAAACAGCAGGAGGGGGTTAATTTGAAGCCTTTGGCACAGCTCATTATCTTTCGAGCTGGGACTGACAACAGTTGGCCATCCGTGTGAGTCGTTATGCATAGAGGTTTCAACAGGGCTCACCTGTGCACTGTCCAAAGTGCTGCACTGTGATGTCCTTGTCCTGTCTACAGGCTATGGTCCTCAGCTGGCACTGGTCGGCATAGGTCACCCCATCTGAGCCGCACACCTGCTCCACAGTGACATAGATGGAGTGATGGGAGAACACGTAAACCCCCTACAGGCCACTGAAACAGTGTGCTTCCATTCAAAGAGCAGTTTGAAAGACCCACCTTTGTTTTGTTTTTCAAATCGCAGTCAGGTGAGGGGCACTCGCAGTGAGCCTGGTCATTCACCTTAATGCAAGTAGCTCCAAAACTACACACCAGCTCTTCACATGAAGATGGGGCCTCAGGACCTGTGGTGGATACAGGACTGCACTGTTTTACATTCTGTAAATTTCAATAATAATATCTTTCACATGCAGCAATGGAGACAAGCAGCTCTGCAAAATCTTACTGCTTCACTACAGAGTAATGTGGAGCTTTATTAAAAATTAAATATAGCTGGCACATTTCTTCCACAGTTTCTGTTTTATTTTTAATCTTTTTTCAATCCTGTCAGTTCAGTTTCCCACCTTTTTTCTGCTATACTTGCATAAAATCAGTTAATCACTCTCCCCAGTACATATACTCCCCTGTTTCATTTTATCAGGGCCAGATGGTAGTCAAGCCCTTCAGCTATTCTGCAAGTGTAACTGCATTTGTCATGTTTACCTTCCCCCATATTTTGTTTTGTGTATTACTTCCCTTGTGTGCCATGTTCTTAGATCCTAGTCCAGATCCTAATCATTTCCCCTCCTGGGATTAATAAAGGATGCTGATTCTGATTTTAATTGTGTTTGACCCCTTAATAAATCTTTGGATTAAAGTTTTGGATTTTTATCTAAGTTATCTAAGAATTTTAAAGTCTCCAAAAGTAATATAAAAGATGATACTATCCTTAATATAACAATTTGCCCCCCTTGGCCTTGACCTGTGTGATGGGAATAGTCAGCAGGTTGCTACATAAGAGTTACAGATAAGAGTACCAGTTGTTAAGGTGATAGCAGTTTGAATATACAGTATATTCTGGGGTCAGGCCATGAAGGGCTTTAAAAATAAAATTACAAAAAATAAGAAGTTTTAAAACTGCAAAATTAGAAAAAAATGTATACAATAATTGAATGCCTGCCTGTGGATTTCGAGTGGGATGTCATAATAGCTCCTGTAGATGTAATGTGTAGGTGACTGAATACTTGCATCCACACACTGTATTTCTGCACAGAGCCACAGTCTCATTAACACCATCCATCCCACTCTTTATAATATGGATAGGGGTTGGGCATGAAACACTGTATTTCATGGTTCTTTAAGTTCTTCTTCTCTAAGTGAGTGACTTGTTTTAGTATCTTTACAACAAGACTATAGCAGCAATAATGGAATTGCAAAATCCTCTCTGTTTCAATTATTCATGACATTCACAGCATTCTCCCAAAACTGCAGCAAAAAAAAAAACAAAACAAAAAAACAGTTTATCATCTGAGGGGCATAAAGGTGCACACTCAGAATCTCTCCTCAGATCTCTCCTGAAGTTTGTTTGGAGCCTTGAAGTTGCCACAGCAGGAGAGGAAGCCAGGGAGCCCACTATCCACCCACCAGGCTGTGAGTGTGGGGTCTTTGCATTGTTGCAACATCACAGAGGCTTAGAGTGCCCCCCACCCTTTAGCTCCTGCTTTTATGTGCTGCACCCTCCAAGTACCTCGTCTTTTTATCTGGCAGGGTGTGTGGTGGAGAGGCCAACTACTGTGTTGGGACTGCTGGCTTCATTAAGCATTTGACTTCCAGTCGATATCTGATGGTGCATCTTAATCAAAGAGCTGCAGGCCTCCACAGCAGGAACTAACCTTTCATTCAACCGGCTTTATAGCATGTACAATCACCAGGGCTGTTTTTATTATTAATCAAAAGTAATCAATAGTCCTTAAACAGGTATAAAACTACACATTCAAGAATAGTGAGTTCGTGGAGAATGTTGTAGAGAAAATAAAATATCAATGGGAAACGTGTCATCCACACGCCATTTGTACACTTGAGTATTTTCCTAATCACTATTGATCAACTCTTTTACAGCCACTTCCTTCTTTGCCAATAAACCTGATGGATGTGAAGAGCCAATGAAGAAAGAAGTGGCTGCTTTGAGGCCGATCCACAAATCAGATAAGTGACAGAAAACCACTTTGGAATGATAGAGAGAACCTGGGACGAAAGAGATAAATGTGTGTGTGTGTTGGTTTCTAAATGTTCCACCCATTGCCTTGATACTCTTCTTATTACCTTTGTCACAGCCATTCATGCCCATCTTGCTCCCATCTGGACACACGTTGCACTTCATGCCCTTCACTCCCGTCTTGCAGGAGCACAGACCTGACATCTGCTCACAATCATCCCGGACTGAGCCTGTGGCGTCGCAGTTACATGCTGCCGTAAAGAGGTAGAGGGGGATAAAGGAAGAAAAAGACTGATGAGAAAAAAAGTGAGTTAATTAGTGACAATTGCAAGCAGGAAGAGGGATAAGAATAGCTTGGTTTATAGTGTGTACAAACTGTGCTTGAAGCAACTTCAGCCTATGCAGTTTTGCTTGAGAGATAGTTTTGTCCTAGAGTCAAGGGTTGGGAATAGTTCAGCCAGCCCTAGGGGCCACAGGGGGAGGACAAGGAAGAGGAGAATGAGTACGCAAGAGAAACTCAAGAAAACAACCCTAGGGAAGGACATCAGGTCCATTATGTTCCTGGAATCAATGACGTGTGTTGTTTTCTACTTCTCTCCTGCTGAACGTGGTATTGGCGTGTGGTGTGCTGTCTGCTTGCTTTGGGTAAACCTTGTTAAGGTCAGGCCATGGGTGAGGCACCTGCAGGCTTCCTGCTGTTGACAGAAAATGCTCTGTGACTTAGGGAGCTATGTCCTATGATACCTCAGCGGCAGGATACGAGCTAGTCACCATATTGCATTACACCAAGACAAACAAGAGGTCCTGACCTTATTCTTAACTTGAATACAAATGAGAATGATTCATTCAGTACAGTTTTGACAGGTCTAAAGGACACAGTAAAACAAAAACTCTCATCAAGTAGTCAAGCTGCATTATAAATATAGGTAGTTTAACTAGAAGGAAAATGCAATTTGTCTGCCTAGACAGACTTTATTGATATTCGTTTTGCAAATTTATACTCTAAAAGGGTTGGCTCTGAAAGGCACTGTTATTAATTTAGTGTGCAATGCATTGTTCAACTGAGTTGTTATCTTGAGAAATATGTTTTTTCATTTACGTAGAGTGGACTCTAGCCATGCAGATTTGGATTTGTTCACCAAAGATTTTTCAGCTATCTGGCTCAGAGGTTTTGGGTTTGTTCTCAATACAGTGGAAGGCACTGTGTTTGTTTTGTTGAAAACAATGAAGTTAAAAAAAATTGACAGTAAGATTGTTTTCACACTGGAGAAAAAACTATTCAATAGTTTTAAAAGGAAAGTGGATTGGATAAAAGTGCCTGCAGAAATGTTGATGGATTATCTAGAGCAGGCAGTGTCAATCATACAGCCCACAGGTCAGAACTGGTTGGCTTTGCAAAATGTGAGAGTTGAAGATGTCTTAAAAATGCACCACACAGGAATGGTGCATTAAAAGTTGAATGTTCTGGATCAAACTTACTTGAATCATAAAGTAGTTTCAAAATACTCTACATGTTAAGGCTTTCAGTCTTACAGCCCACGATAAATTTTAATGCAAATGTGATGACAGTTGGCTGACAGAATATTAAAAAACAGAGACATATTGTTGAAATTGCACTTATAATTCTCAACACACCTGATTCTGTTCAGCATTTGTTTGTAAAATGGATGGCTGATTTAATCAGAATGTACCAATACTTCTTTACATTACAAAAGGGAATGTTTGGAGGTGTCCTATACAGATTATTATGCAACAGTCTTGGTGGTCTACCCCACAGTGGTCAAATTTGGCTGCATGACACCCTTGAATTAAAATGACTGACATCCTTGATCTAGAGTAACTACTTAATTGTTTCAGGATTTCTGCAAACCTAATAAAAGCTCTTTGCATGGCTAAATAACACTCAAGACAAGTTTTTAATGTTAAAATGTAAAGAATAAAAAAGTAGAATACATACAATGGCAAGAACCAAAATAAAAGAAATTTGCATAATTGATCTGATACAAGGAAAGAATGCCTCACGTGTGCAGCCACTCATGTTCTCTGTCACGATGCCACGGAAATTCCAGAAGCCTGGCTCACAGCGGTCACACTTCTGTCCCCCAACACCCGGCTTACAGGAGCACTGTCCTGTGGCTGGGTCACATGTCTTCTTGTAGGAGCCATAGGTATTACACTGACAGGTACCTGAGGGGAAAAAAGCACACTTGAGATGTCACTTTGAGGTTCCACTGTAAACTTTACTATGTTACACTGCTGGTGTTTAAAGATCCATGTAGCTTACAACAGTTGGATATTGCTTACTATGATGGATACTCTGTATTAAAGATTCATGCTAGGCTCAAATGTTGGGTAAGCCCTATTCTACAAATAAAAAAAAAGTGGATAAAGTATGCTTAGGTGATTTTCCTCTTTTTCTAAATCTCCATGTATCCTTATTTCTACGTCTGCATTTTCTTCATCCATACTGTATCCCCTGGCTAACAGCTCGTTGCAGCGTTTTTGCTTCCATCTGCGTGCTATCATTTGTCAAGATCATCAGATGAAGAGATTTTTCTGTTGATACAGCGCAGCATTATCATAATTATTCCTTGGATTAAGATGAAACGTTTTCGGCTCTGCAACTTTGCTACTGTAATTGCAGTCAAGGACAATAAGCCCCATATGCTGCAGCAGCCTGATACAATCTACAGTGTGTTTTTGAGAACACAAAACAAACTCAGGACACACTGAAAGGTCAAAGTGGGACACAGAAAAGAACTCACTGGGACATCCGGCCAGTCCGACTCCTAAGGCGGCCGTCATGTTGTCCGAGCAGCAGCCGTACACAGACAGACTGCAGTGTTGGGGTGCCGTCGGCTCCGGCAGAGATATGGCTGATGAGGTAGGAAGGGAAAGGGAGGGGAGATGGAAGATGGAACAAGGAGAGAAAGAAGAACACCAACATTTGAGTGATTACTGTGGGGTCTGGTGGTGGTGATGGAGGGGAATTAGACAACACAATCTCCGAACAACATGTAACTTTTTGCCAACAATGAGATTGGCTTGAGGGGCAGAGGTGGAGAGGCTGGCAGTCGGCTTCAAGATAACAATTCTATTTGCTACTTTCTACACAATGGCTCAAAATCAGGGGAAAATGATGCTATTACCTCCAGTGAAAACAAACAATGGCATTTCTGGTGAATGTGCAGCAGCTGACATTTACCACCTACTAGAAGGCATGTTCTCTTCATTTGTTCTTGTCTAATATTACGAAATTGCACTGCCACCCTACAACCTTCAAAAAAGAAAAAAGGAAAAAAAAAGGCCTGCTGCATAATGCCAAGGCATGTGCCAAGCAGTTTCTGCCTGCGCACACTGTGTGGAGAGCTCCTTTGTCTAAGGATGCACCAGCCGCCAAACTAGTGTGACAGCGCTGAATACAAAGCTACATTCAACAAAATAAAAACAAATGCGTTTCTGAACCTGGCTCTTCTCCAGAAATAGGAAGAGAACAACAAAACATTCAGTGGGAGGAAAATGGGATTTGTTTAATGGCCAAGGCAAAAACATCATTGTTCAAATTCTCTCCATACTTTGGAGTGAAAAGTAAACTTGTAAACAGAAAAGGGAAATCTTTCCCTTCGTTTTGTGTGCGTTTCCCTATTCCCCACCCCATCACCCTCTTCTAGTGTTGCTCATTTGGAGTTTGGAGGCTGGAGATCCAGGGGCCATAAATCACACTGTTACTGGTGTGGATATGAGCCTCAGCCTAATGGTGATGACTCGGCTCGCTCTTTTTCCAGTGCTTTCCCACTCCAGAGATGGGCTTTGGACACAGTTCATTTAACTTGCCACTTTCAGTGCTCCATTCGGCTATCTGTACTGAGCCTATTAGGACAAGGAGAACTTTTAATTTCATATGTTCTTCCACCCTTCAAGGGTTTTTCCTCTTCAGTGGCCATTGTCCGGCACAATGCACCTCACTGTGACATGCAATATTACCCTCACATTTTCAAGGTCTGCTGCTGTGCTTTCCCTGCTTGAGTGATCGTTGCTAGTCTTTTATATTCCTTCAAGGGCGCATCTTCACGTGTGTTTGGTTGTCTAGTAGACCAACAAATATTTCAATGGATTATATTGAAATCCCTGACCCTCATTTGAGTTTGCAGGCAGCTAGAAAGGATTGTTTGAAATGCTATGAAAGGCAAACTTTACAAATGTGCATGCAGCAGATGACTATGTTGACACCGTATGCAAAGGAGACAGCTTTTCAAACTGAGAACCTCTAAAATACAAGGTTGCTTTCATGCTCCGCTACTGAGAGCTGGCATGTTTTGATAAAGTTTCCGGAGTTGAGGTCAAATGAAGTTTCTCCTTACATAGCTAATGTGGAGGGCAGTGAAATTCCCCAAGATCTGAGTTTTTTTTTTCCATTAGCCAATAGGAGATGAGAACCCACAGGCCTCGTACCCACAGAGGGCTCTTCAAAAAAGGATTGATTATCCATGGATGGTAGAGAAGCGTGACAGTCAGTGCCCAAGGAGGCCAGCTTAGGAAGGAGAAGAATCTGCAGAGATGTGTGTGAAAACACTGGCTGCTCCTTCATTCTCACTCTCTTCAACTCTTTCCATCCTCCTCTCTTTCAGACCCATGGGGAATCAAACAGACTGGAATGATCACACAGAATCCCTTAAGTGCCTTTTGCTCTGCTCCCCAGCCTGTGCTAGCAAAAGCTCTTCATTTAACATAGCCACGGAAAGGAAGATGGTTAACCTTTGCTGCTTTGCCACTGATCTAACAACATTCCTGGCTGATAAATGTCATTCATTACATGCAAAAAGAGGGCATTTATATTAAAGTAAGAGGGGAAAAGTGGTGTCCTGAGGGTTAAGAAGCACGCTCGTAAGCGCAAGTTTAATGGTTTAAATTCTCAGAATGTCTGGATAAACAAAGTGCACTGTTATTGCTGTCAGTTAGTCCGCACATGTGCCTGTGAGAAAGATTTTCAACTCCGCACACCAGCTGGCCCAAGAGGACCGGTTACTTCCCAGAAATGCTGGAAAGCTGCAAATGTGTTGAGTCAACTTTCCCTGGGCAAATTACACAAACCCACACATCAAATTTAACATTGACCTCCCATCATTTCATTTGCTTATGGCTACCTTTGTTACACTGAAGAGAGACTGGTAGTGCAGTCAGAATTATATACAAACTAAAGACAATTACAACCCCATCAATGGATGAAATGAGTGGAAAAATGGGATGTCAGTGACAATGAGACTTGATGAAGGTGCTCCTGTGCACTGTAATGACATTAACTGAATGGTGTAATGTACCGACCTGGACAGGGTCCGTGATTCTGAATGAACAAGTGCTCTTGTTTCTCACATTTGGCTTTCCTCAGCTCACACTCGTTGCTATAGCTTTTCCCATCTGAGGCACAAACCTACAAAAGAATTAAAGAGAGCTGAGTAGGATGCAGCGTCTGGTGTAACCCTCAGTTCTTTTTTCTGAGTTTCACTTCAGTATTTAACAGGCTACAGGTTCTACTGAGGTATGCCCTATAATTAAGCTCAAAGTCCAACAAAAGATCCAATAACTGGTTCATTTGGGAGCTATCAACCTCATATCATAGCCTTTATCAGACGGCACTTTGCTCAGTTGTAATGGATGTGGTTCAGACAGATGTCATCATTTTCACCATGCTTAGACTGTGGTGACACCTGAGCCACTTCCATGACAGACAAGCAAACTGTTGCTGCAGAGGACAGTAAGATGGCCTCATAAGCACTGGAAAAAGAGGATCTTTTGCTGCTCTAGTCTGGTTTTGCATCTACTTATCAGGTAGATCCCGGTGTTCCCCCAGTTCTTGGTCTTTCTATTGTCTATCTATATGTTTACACTGGGTCAGAGTTAATTTCCACTGTTATGCCAATGATACACAACTGTATGCTTCACTGATGGATAGCAGTATAAACAAACTATCATAGCTCTCATATCTTGCAGCTTGTCTAGCTGATGTTAAATGATGGATTTCACAAAACTTCCTTCTGTTCAGTGATTCCAAACCCGAGGTCCTTTTAGTCTGTACTTTGGAAAAAAAGCCTGGAGAAAAAGCTGTTCTCGAACATAAGGAATTTTGCTCATAAATTGGGTATGATCTTTGACTCTGACCTTTGTTTTGACTTACAAATTACCAAAGTCGTACAGTCATGCTTTCTCCAGTTAAGAAATGTTTTCTATCTCATGGGGACTGTGTAAAAGTCACTCTTGCCTTCATCTCATCACGTTTCGACTACTGTAATTTATTCTACTCGGGTTTCAGCCAAAAGTTTATCTCCAGCCTTCAGCTCATTAAAAACTCAGTGACGACACTTTTGGCACATCAAAGAAAACAGGCCCACATCACTCCTATCCTTGCTCCACCACACTGGTTAACTCAGAGAAACTGGACAGATTTTAAACTTACTTTGGTTGGCTCCTACCGTAGATTTAATCAAGCTTTATGAACCAAGCCGCCACTTGCGTTCCTCATGTCAAGACTATCCCTAACTGTTCCCACAGCCTGCCTCATTACAAAAGGAAATCGGGCAATTACTGTAAAATCCCAGCAGCTGTGTAATTCCTTATCAGAAGAACTAAGGTAAAATAAGAGTAAAGCTTGTCAATGAGTGAAAGATTCATTTATAGGGTACTTTGGAATGTGCCTTTGTTTGAACCTTATATTTCATAATTTTGTCAAATTTAAAACAGGGAAAGCAGTTCCTATTTGATTTAGCAATAGATTTAAGTTTATCCCAGATGAACTGTGAACATACACAGGAAAAATAAGTCAACAGCAGTATATGTCTGATGTTTACACATGTGTCTCATTCTGACTAAGTCAGGCTTCTTGAAGGATTTAACCATGTTAGTAGTTAGTGGCGAATGTTTTTTAAAAGACAGCCCTACCGTGTTCTGAGGCACACTTTGGCAGCTGAATTCACAGATGCAACGTTCATCCTCTGTGTCATCATCCCATGAGCCTCCAAACGTTCGACAGCGGTCCTGTTCACAGCTCTCCACGCCTGAACCTGACCCTCCTGAGCCACAGTCTGCATATAAACACACCAAAAATACACATTCATTAATAAAACATTTGCACACACAGGGGATGCAGTGCATGCAGTGATGCACTGCCATATTTTTATTTTTCTTTAAGTTAAAACTACATTTACACATTGGGAGCGTCGCAAAGTTATGATGATTCACATTTCCCCTCATGATGGTGATGGAGAGAGGGAACCAAATGCGCTGCTGGTAGTACAAGATAATGACCATGTCTAGCGAGGGCCACAGATTGACTAAATAAATTAGACATCTCTGCACCACCAGTGAGGCATCCTTTCATTTCAATTAAATCAGAAACAAAAAAGGGGGAGGGAATTATTAACTCTGGCCTCCAAGTGTGCAGAGAGAATTGCTGGTGAGGGCTGCTTTATGGGTGCCTGCTTCCTGATATGAGAATGCAACTAATTGCAAAGTGCTCTGTAAAATCTAATTATCTCCAGAGACTTTAAAGAAAGTTGTCCCAGTAACTCTTTAACTGTGACCCTGAAATGGCTTTTACTTATTTTAAAAATGCACTTCTCTGTATTGCAGTAGGAGAAGCCGCTAAGACTGACATAATGTTTGTAGTAAAAGAAGTAGCAAGGACAAAGAAAGTACCATAATCACTGTCCAGGATGTGTCACTATACTGTAAAAGAAATACAAGAAGGAAGGGTTTGGGGTGTTATCTGACCAGAAGGTTGAGTTATGAAAAACAAATTAGGGGCTACTGTAAAGCGCAGGCAAAAAAAAAAACAAAAAAAAACTGTGAGGATCCAGCTTTTGAAGTTGCAAATTTTACCTACAGTGAAACTCCTGAGGGAGATAAGGTGAATGTGTGTGAAAGCAGGGAATGAAAGCAGGCAGCACGAAAGAGGGAAAGAATGTCAGACAGACAGAGGTGCCCTAGGGACTGGCGTAAAGTTCCTTAAAAACAAATTTGTTATTCAAAAAAGGTATACAGTTCAACTAAAAGCTCCCAGTGCACCTGAAAGACTCAAAACGCATTAGGTAATCGAGGTCTTTCTTTCTTTTCTTGTCTACTTTTAGGGCTCATTCAACTCTGTGAATCAATGCACCGCCTCTAATAGCTAAATCAATGTCATAGTGTAATGGAAGCACCACTTAGCATAAACCATCTTCTAAAGTAGATTATGGAGCAGGTCACAGTGCAGGGTTGGGGAGGGACGGAGCTCGGGCTGTTCGCCGATATGGGTCATCAGCTGTGAGAGATCTGAGTGGTCGATACAGCGGTGGAGGCCTCACTTTATTATCTGTGGCTTCAACAGAGGAGTTGGAGCTTTGTGTAGCATTTCCCATCCCCCACAAACATCAGGACTTGTTATGCACTCGCTCTGTCTCCATTTTAAAGCCCCAACCCTAATCCTTTTACTCGAATTTGCCGTTGTAGCAACTTATTGATTTCGAACCACAGTCCAAGTTAAACATAACATTTTGTGACAGAGCTAATGCACTACGTAATAGCTTTCAGCTGCTTGTGACATTATCACAGGTACTTGGCATCAGATGGCATCTGAAAGTGAGAAGTTAGAAGAGGAAAGAGAAAGGGAGAGTGGCCTCCTGTATCTGTTTAATGTTTGCCGGCTCAGCATGACACAGTAAAAGGGAAATGCAGGAGTAGCCAATTCATATTCCTCTCAGGTTCCTTCAGAGACAAGATAAATATATAAAAGAGGTAAGATATTAGAATGGAATAAATAAAAATGAAAGGCGAGAGGGGGTCGTAATTAGCTGTTGTTCTTTGATGTGCTCATCACCCGCACTGCCTATGAACCTTTCAATTAATACATCCCCAGCCAAGATGGCAGCATCAGCTATTCTCTTCATACTGCCCATCCCGTTCCTTTTTACTCAATCATGTCAGAAGCCTGAGTCTATTTAGCCAGGGGAGCTCCATTAAGAAGACAGAATTCAGCAGCGGAGAGAAGAAAGGAAATGAATTGCATAGGAATAATGTCAGAAAAAGACTGAGAATATTTGACAGTAGAAATAATAGAGGAAATGAAGGATAAGATGGTATTGTGAAAGCTGTCTTGAGTTGTGTGTTAAAGAAAACTGAGAAAAAGATGGGAGAACCAGGGTAAATTATAGATGATAGAGAGCGGAAAGAAGTGTGTGATCGACTGAGATGCAGCCTGAAGATGTTCAGTCAAGCAGATTTGTTGTGTCAACATCAGAGGTCCAGGAGCAACTGATATTATTATACCTCTGATATCATGACCTGAGTGAATGTCAGTTTGGGACATGTATCCTTTTAAAGAGATTCTCCCTTGTTGAAAACGACAACAGCATGCAGTGAGATGCTATTTCCTTTTGGGTTTTCTCCCTTTATCAATCTCTTGTACAGCCTGCCTTTGACTGATGTGACAGCACGTTAGTCCAAATAAAGTTCCCGTAAGAGAGAGAGGGACGGAGCCTCACTGCTGGTGGGGAAAAGGGATGGTGTGTTAAGAGATGGCAGGAGGAGAATAGAAGTTTTGTTGCCTCAACAGAAGGTTAGAAGCCCCTGTGATGGATGGACCATGAAGGAAAAATCCGCTGATCACACTCCGAGAAGCTCTATTCCCACCCTGCCACCCACCTTGCTTTGTTTTTCATACTCTTTCGTGTCTCTTGGAGCTTGATCCTATCGGCACCACGCGAGGAGAAGCATGTGGATCATGCATCGCTGTGCGATCCTGTGCTCATAATCTTGTTTATTAAATGTCTATTCAATTAAAAGGAGCCTGGGCCTCTGTAGGTGATGCACTGCTCTCAGTTACCACTTTGTCAGTGTCGAGAAAAGGAGCTGAGGCCAGGCCTACCCGAGTGTGAAATTAAACAGGTGATAAATTTCCCTGTATGGCCAACAGTGGGAACACTGTCATTTTTCATTACTGCTAAATAAAAGGCAGGAGAAAACAACTTCCATTTTTATGCTGTGTGCTCCCCTCCTCCCAAAAAGACTAATGAGGATGGTTTTTAAGTCAGGTCTACGTAAGCAAATAAATCACATGTTCACTTCCTCTCTGGGCTTATCTTAGATTTGAAGTATGGAGTGGGGAGTTCTGCATACTGGTGATGTAGAGCTTCGCTGCTGTCTACAATAGAGCCAGAAAAACAGTACTACATTTTATGACAAGGGTATAACACAGCATATATTTTCCAAATCTGCTACTGATCCTGTGCATCTAGGACAGGGTGAATATGTCACCTCTTTAAGACAGGTAGCCAAAGAGAAGTAGAACACCACAGATGAAAAACAGCAGCTTGGTTCTGACTGTTTTACAGGCTTCCTGTGGAGGGTCTGGGTCAGATTTGAGGGGAAAACAGCCTGCAGAAAAAGACAGAACTAGTGGCTGCCCCTAGGGTGAAATTTATTGATTTCTGTCGATCCCATCTTCACCCCTATCTGTGAAAGCCTCGGTGCCCCTTTTGTCGAGAAGCGCAATTTTGATGGAGACGAGTGCAAAATGGAAAGAGACATGAGTGGGTGGGACAGCAGGGTGCGATGGGGCGAGCACCAGAAAAAAAAAATATTCTATTGTGTAAGCTCGATAGTTTTCTCTGAATCAAAATGAGCAAGTGATGGGAATAAGGAGGATTTTGAGAGACTGTATAGGAGAGAGAAAAAAAATATAAAAAAACAAAGCCATCAGGCACCGCAAGCAGAGCAATGCCCTTGGGGATGTAGATGAGAGTACTTTTTTGGCTGACACAACCAACAGACAATGAGTAGCGTGTAGCTGTGTGTGCGTGCAGTGACAGAAAGTCTGCATCGGGGGCATACAGTTTCACATTTCTTCATGCTCCAAATACAAAAAAAGGTCACTTATCTCAGTCAATGAAATGATGTTAAATCGACCACAAGAAGCTTTGGCGGCGCAATGCGCCTCACAGGCCCGGGGCCAAATACGGTAGACAATGGTAGCAGGAGAAAAAAGGGACAAAAAAAAGAAATACCCATGGCTACAGTAATCAAAATGGAAGTGGATTCCCCTCATCTTTATTTGCTCTGTCCTCCATCTACCCCCTCTTTTCTTCTCTTCAGCCATCCCTCCTGCTGGCAGGTATAATCTGCTCCCCTTCACACCTTGTCAAAGGATGACTATGTTCACTGTGATGGCCAACTAGCCACAAGGGAACTGCAATGCCACTGTCTGCATGACAACCAGAGGTTGGCATGTTGCTCCCTCCAGAGGTGTCCTCAAGACGAGAGGAGCGGGCGAGGGACTGTGATATCCTGCCTCAGTCTGTCAGTGCTGATGATGATATGATCTGCATGGTGAATTAGATCTCATTTATTCAGAAACGTGGAGCAACGACAAAGCTACAGGCATGGAAATCAGGGATACTCACATTAAGTGCCACCGGTCACGCATTTAAAAGCCTAATTGAATAGAAGAGCTTGATAAAAATGTGTACCGCGGCTGTCACAACACAAACAAACGCAACCTAGCCCCTAATAAAAGCCAAGCATAATAATTCGAGCTATTATGGCTCATTTTTCAAATCCAGGTAAAAATACATGAAATAACCACCAGCTTCTTTTTAACAGACATAATATCCTCATTCTCCAGTATGCTTCAGCTGCATATAATCTGCTGTTTTTTCATTTTAGCTACACAATTGCAGGTAGTGTTGAGTATGACTTGCATCTACAGCTTCCCAGCAAAGTCAGACCAATTGCAATTAATTAGTTTCAGTTTACTGACGCATCAAGTAGAGATGGGGGGAGCGGTGAGATCCATAAACAAAAACAGCTGCAGCCGATATGTCACAAAGCACGCTCTTGAACAAATGAGTCAGCCAGCCAACCAGCCAATGAAAATACCACTTTGGAAAAGTACAGATGACCTGAGCTTAATAACCCAGAAGTCATTTCTATATTTGTAACAGGTTTTGTTTACAGAAACTGAATGCGACTGTCACCTCATCTTTTGCTGTGTTAAGACTATTGCCATGCCACTGGTGGCATATGCCACCATTAGGAAAAATCCACAGGTGACTAAATACTGTTTCACAGGTCAGTTGATAAAGATAATTACACCACTTCAATAGCCGATTGGTTAACATAATTACACTGTTTCAGAGTCCATTTCCTACCTTCATCACAGATGCCAGGCTTCGCCACATCAATTCTCCTCATCTGCGTGCAGGAACGCTTGCGAAGTTCGCACTCATTGTCATAGGTGATGCCATCACTTCCACACACTTGGGAGAGGGCCTCGCCTGAGCACTGTGGGCACTCACACTTATTCTGGACACACCGGGCAAACCAGGAACAAACAGTGCTTCCACATGTTTCTGTATTACACACACAGCAGAGGGACAGGTCACAGCAGGATTGGTGAGTTATTTTGATGGATCTCATCCACACAGCCCTTCAAAGTCATTTTTAGAATATATAGTTAAATAAGAGTTCTCTTTTCCTTTGCTCCTTTTTGCCATGCCTGCTGCTGCCTCTTGTAATATATTCCACATTTAAAACATATACAGTACATGCTCCCTGAGTAACCTCCCACCTGAGAATTCAGTTTGACAACTTTGATAGTTTTTGAACTGCCTGCCTGCAGATTTATGAGGTTCCTAATGGGCACTATTTTTACATTTTCATATTTAATGTAGGGCAAGAGGAAAAAAAATATTTCATATAGCTTGGTGTTTAACATACAGTATGAATGTTGTGCACTTTCTTCTAGCCTAAACTCTAACCACTCAGAGATCATTGCTATTCCTTTGATATTTGCAGTAATAACTATGGCATACAGTAATTATTGGACACATACTGCATAAATGTATGCATTACTTACTACACTCTCCCTGGCTGACCACTCGGAGGTCCATCTGTTGTTTGCACGCCCGCACATGCAGCTCACACTCACTGTCGTAGGTGGTACCGTCATTGCCACACACAGGCTGGTTGGACTTGACACACTCTGATGGACACACACACTGCCTGCTCTGGGCATCGCAGATTGCCCCAAAAGAGCAGTTGGCACAAGCCTCATCTAGATGGAGATAAGGAACAAGGCAAACGCTTAGTGTGTACTTCAGGTATAATAACATGACCTTGGTTGTGAGGTCTGACTCAAAAAGACAGTGAATTTATAAAATATTAAGTTCCTTTTACATGGCTCATATTTTTTCGTATAGCAGAATTAAAATGGATTATGTTATCATTATGTAAATGCAGTTCACTCCAGTGCTTTTCAATTGATCTTGCTTTTTGATGATGCTTAAAACATCAGCTAAGCGCACACAAGTTGCAAAGGAATGTGTATCTGCTTACTACACATGCATAAGGGTGCTTTGCATG
Organism: Etroplus canarensis; assembly: GCA_015106775.1. Taxonomy (NCBI): domain Eukaryota; kingdom Metazoa; phylum Chordata; class Actinopteri; order Cichliformes; family Cichlidae; genus Etroplus; species Etroplus canarensis. The sequence continues at coordinate 22,290 of VUQH01031391.1, forward strand.
TCATTTGGTCTTTCAGCCACAACATTCAAACCGCCGACAGGTGACGTGAATAACATTGATTATCTCATTACAATGTAATGTTCTGCTAGGAAACATTGGGTACTGGCATTCATGTGAATGTTATTTTGACACATATCATCTAGAAATTGTCAGAGACCAAGCTGGTGTAGTGCTTAGCACAGAAAAAAATAGTAAAACTTACAGTAAATATATTTTACAGTTCACATTACAAGCTAAATAGATGGAAGAGAAAGATTTGGAAAATGAACTCTCAACAGAGTGTTGGAAGCCATGTGCTCGAGATCTTTCTCAGCTAGTAAATATTCACTCCAAATTTGGTTAAAGCAAAAATACACTATATGGGCAAAAGTATTGGGCCACACCTCTTAATCACTGAACTCAAGTCTCTTACTCAGTCCCATTGCCACGGGTGTATAAAATCAAGCACCTAGCCATGCAATTTCCTTTACAAACATTTGTGAGAGAATGGGTCATTCTAAAGCACTCACTGAATTTGAATGTGGTACTTTAATAGGGTGCCACCATTGCAACAAGTCAGTTTGTGAAATTTCTTCCCTCCTAAATATTCCACAGTAATCTATACGTGGTATTACAAAGTGGAGGCGTTCAGGAGCCACAGCAAATCAGCCACAAAGTAGCAGACCACATAAAGTTACAGAGCAGGGTCGCCAAGTGCTAAAGCGTTTAGTGTCTAAAAGTTGCCAATGCTCTGTTGAATAATTAACTGCATAGTTCCAAAGCTCCTCTGGCATTAACATCAGCACAAAAACTGCACTGACAGCTTCATGGCATGGGTTTCCATGGCTGAGGAGCTACATGCAAGCCTTACATCACCAAGCACAATGCAGAGCATTGGATGGAGTGGTTTAAAGCATGCCACCATTGGACTCCACTGAAGCAGTGGAAACGTGTTCTGTGAAGTGATGACTCATGCTGTTCGATCTGGTAGTCTGATGGATGAGACTGGGTTTGGTGAATGCAATGAGAACTTTACCTGCCTGACTGCATTGTGCCAAATTTGGTGGATGAGGGATAATGCCAAGAGGTTGCTTTCTGGGATTTTCTGGCCTTGGTCCCTTAGCTCCAGTGAAGGGAATTCTTAATACTTCAGCTTACTGTACCAAGACATTTTGGATAATTCTATGGTTCCAACTTTGCGGGAACAGATTAGAGAAGGCCCTTTTCTGTTCTAGCATGACTTTTGCAACAGCGCACACATCAAGGACCACAAGGACATGGTTGGAAGAGTTTGGTGTGGAAGAACTTGATCGGCTTGCACACGGCCCTGACATCAACCCCATCAAACACATTTATGATTTACTCAAAGGGAGACTGCTAGCCATCCAACATCAGTGTCTGATCTCACAAATGCCCTTCTGGATGAATGGTCAGAAATCTTGTAAAAAGCCTTCCCAGAAGAGTGGAAGCAGTTGTAGAGGCAAGGGGGGGCAACTCCATATCATTGCCTGTGGATTTAGATTTGGCTGTCATAAAAGCTCCTTTAGGCATATTTTGTATGTGTCCCAATACTTTTGTTCATATAGCATATGCAACTCCTGCCAAGTTAAATAAATGCACCAAAAGGCTATAGGAACACTTCTTCACTGTGCTTCAAAGACTAAAATAGTTTGGGAAGCAGTCAGAGTGACATGTAAAGATCATTTCAAAATAAATGCCCCTATAACCAAAACTACTAGTCAGTTTCCAGAAAAATAATGAATACACCTCAGGTTTTTTTAATGTCAAAAAGATAAGAGCACTGTTTACAGTAGTCTAAGCAGGGACGCCAAGACCCCCCTCTCCTCTTTGTTTGTGTTTTCATTGCTATTAGTGCTTAACAAAGAAAAAGTTTATATTTTATTTGGATTTTATGTTTCATAAGACTTACAGTATGTCTCATTATATTACTTACTCAGGAATGCGCCCCTTTTTGCATTTTTCTCATGCAACATAGTTGTAAGAATTAAGTATGACTCAGGTACACATTATAACGCAGAAGTTCTTTGAGAGTTATAAAAGAGACATATACGACTGGAGACAGAAATTCTTAGTTTCACATGTATTTTCTATTTTTTTTCTCCATATAATATTATGTCTACCTGGAGTAGACAACTGATTTTAGATAATGTAGAAAGCCACACACCGGCTCATTAAAAGTTGTCACAGTTCACATGCATGTCAGAGGTAAAAACCAAGCCATGAAATTCAAAAAACTCTCCCCAGACAGAGTTCTACCATAGCACAAATCTGCCGAGGAGGATTTTTAAAAAGATGCTAAAGCGCATAAAGTTCCCAGGAGCACAGTGGGTTCCGTCACTAAAGAAATTTCAAGCCACCCAAAACCACTCTTTCTAGAGCTGAAACTAAATAGCTGAACACAATGAGCTTTGAAAATTGTCACCAAAAATAGACGAAGCAACCAGAAGGACAACCACCTCTCCAGTACTCCATCAATCAGGACTTTATGAGAGTGGCCAGAAACTGAAGCTACTCCAGTAAAATCCACAAGAGAGCCTGACTGGAGTTTGCCAAATTACATCTAAACTGTTCTGAAAGCATGAAGGAAATGATTCTCTTGTCTGATGAGACTCTTTGGCCTGAATACCAATTGTTGTATGAAGTAAAAGCCAGGTACTGGCTACTACTGTCCCCATGGGAAAGCCAAGTGCCAGCACTGTTTTTTGGGGAGGCTTCTCAGCAGTAGGTGCTATAAAAAACTAGTCAGACCTTAGTGTGAAAAGTCATCATTTCCTGCACTTTATCCAGAATCAGGCTAAGGATATCTGTGTTTTCTCACTAGAAGACACTACTGAATTACTTAAAGGGCCTAGAGAGCTTCTCAGACCTTTCATGAGAGTTTGAGGACTTTTCAGGATCATCTTCTAACTGATTGTTTCTGGAGGCAAAGTTTCTCTCAAAAGAAAGAGCAAAGGAGGCTCAGATATGCTCAGTGTATTGACTGAGCTCACATGGGGGCAGGAAACAAATGAGAAGGTAAATACAAGTCTTCATACACAGAAAAGGCTAGTTGTATAGACACCTTTTCCTCTGACACCAATTACCCCAGGAGGATTGCATTAGCACAGCTCAGGATCACATTCAATTAGGGGCAGGCTAATACCCACTGCTGATTTAGCTCTAATTGAGAGAGGTGAGGCTGGCTGTTGGAACCCTCCACATTATTAATTTGTTTATTACTCTTTTAGAGGCATTAATTTTCTTCATCTTTCCATCTAGTGTAGGCATCCGCTCCTTTCTTGACTAACAGCCTTGACTGTTTAGTGAATATGGCAGAAAAATGTGGTAATTTATAGACAGTATATTGTGTGTGGGAGCTTGTTGGAGCAAATGTGTATTCTATACAGGAAAGAATGACTTCTATGAAGATCTGTTTAGATTAAATTGCATGACCATTCCATTCAGGACAAATATTTACAGTAAAATGATGTGTACTTTTAGTATGGGACTATTATTCATGGCCTGGCCTTTTTTTGAGCTCCAATTTGGGGATGTCCTAATTCCTTGGCATTTTACTCCACCACTATTTTTTGCCTCCAACTTTATTGCAGCAATTTTTGGATTGCCCTGACCTTTTGCAACATGTCACTATCTCTGTGCACAAGGCAAGGCCCTTAAAGTAGTTTTTCAATTTTGTTGTAGAAGACCTTACCAGCACAGAGTCATTCAACATTTTTGCTCTCGTCTCAGTCACAGACAGCAATCCAGGCCTCAGCATCAGTGGCTGACCCACTAATGCTTTTTGTTTGTTTGATGGGAGCAAATTCCTGCAACCAAGTGCCAAAATATTGTAATAGTCTTACCATAAAGGTGGGGACACCATATTAATACCCATAGTTTTTGAACGCTGGAGTACCCATATTGCATTTTTAGACTTAAGTCCAGTATTTAATGGCTCAGATTAGACAACAATGAAAAAATACTGTCAGTGAAGAAGCTCCCCTGCAAGGTATTTCTGTAACAAAAATAAATAAACAAAAGATATAAGCGCCAATAAAATGGGGTTGCTGTGGTCATGGCTCCTCTGTGGTTGAGGCAGCTATAAATCAGGAAGTGGAACTCGTGAGTGTTGTCCTTTATCAGGCCCTGTGTCCTGATAGTAGCCTCGCTTTTTTATCAGCTCCTGCCCCTCGCACCTGGCTCTCCACACTGCCTGATCCTCCAGACAACATGCATCACAGACAGAAAAGGAGGGGAGCTTCAGTTCAAAGCCAGGAGAAGAGGGGGGAATTGTTGCCATTACTGATAATGTTAGGATGTGCACTTTTTGTCATCTCTGATCCCTGATTCAGTCATCTCCAAGTCTGGCATCCCAATTTTTTTGGGTTTTAGTGGTTTCTGAAGGCAACCTCACAACCCTTAAAAGTTCAAAATTTCAGGTAAAAAGTCTGGCAAGCTATTATGAGACACAGACACGACAATAAAGAACGAGAGACATTATAAGGTGGAATCTTTCATCTCATGCAAATACCTTTCAGGTGCACCGCTCCAAGAACCTAGGAAAATATACAATATAGCACACCATGTCTAAGATGAAAGTAAGACATTTGTCACGTGCCTTCTAATAACCTTACACAAATATTAACTGAATAAAAATTTACTTAAGAGTCAACTAAAAATGGTTCTAACTTTACAGCAAGATGGCTGAGGAAACCATCTGATTCAGACCAATAAAGGCACAAGGACAGCACCAGCCTCCAGCCCAAAAACAGCTTCCCAATTTCAATATGTTTTGGGAGTATGGAGATGGGCTGATCATGAGATATGCTTTGGATAACTATTTAGGTAGCACTGGTATCCAGATCAGGGCAGTTATTATTAACATTATGAACAAGTCTGGCATGAATCTAGCAAAAAGGTATGCTTAATTTAGGCTGTGGCTGGAGTAAACCAATTTGGTACCATATGAAATCTCCAGAATCATTCAAAACTGTCTGAAGATGTCTAAAAATGTAAAACAATATCACTGTTATGGCTCGCAGCAAAGGGCTCAGGTCCAGTTGAGGAGGGGAATATGGGGTCAGGACTCAGCCTTATCATATGGGCTATATGGTCAACCATTTAAGCTACCTGTATAATTGCACCTAAAGTACATATTACATATGTATGTAATAAACAGTACATACTTACACTCACTAACCATTTCATTAGGTATACCTGGTCATTAACTCAGATATCTAATCATGACATATTTCTATATTTTCCATCCACTTCTCTAACTATCCAACCAAACTTTTTTCCTTGGTCGAGCATCTGCTAATATTTTATCAAGGTTCTCTTGAACTCCCAGGACCTGAAGTTAGCGATTGCTGACGTTGGTTTTTGCACTTTGACAGCTTCTGTGTTGAGTTTGGTGGAAGTGTTTGTGGATTTGAAAGTAGGAGTGAGGAATAGGCACAGGTTGGCAGAAAAGTGCCCTTGAAAACATGAAGAACTGATTCACTAAAGAAAAAAACAAAACAAAACAAACAAAAAAAACAAAAAAAAACCCAAAGAGCCTCCAGCGTTACAGCTTTTTGCGGATATCCTTAGCCAGGAAAAACCTGAATTGCAGCTGAGGGGGTCTGGGCGGAGTATTACCTCAGGATTAAGCAGAAAGAAGTAGGCTGCTTTGTGTTTTGAAGGCTTGTGAACATGCCTGGCTGATAACAACTCCCCTGTTGACGGCTGCCTGGCCAGTACACTATTAACTCTGCCCCCCACTTTCTATGCTCCTCCTCATCTTATTTACCTCCATCTCCTTCCCTCCCTACATTTATCACGGTCCCCTCCCTTTTTCCTCTTTTATTCTCTCTTTTTCTTTTCCACCAACTGCTCACAGGCTGCCCGAATGACCTATATTTCTTACTCATCTGAGAATATCATTTCCAGCACCTGTGGGAGAAAAAAGGGGAAGTTGTTATTTCCTTTTCTCAAATGATTCAGGCACCTCTGCTCTCATCTGTTTGGGTAAAGTCAGCATGAATGGGCTTTTTTTCTAGGGTGACTGATATCCAGCTGGGGGGTCTATTAACCAAGTGTACCTCTTCCAGCCTGCATTACAAGGTGGCCCGCCACTCAAATTCGGGAGGAGGAAAAATCTCTGAATAATAACAAATGTCACTCATATTGCTATCAGGTTGCACCTGAGCCATATAGATAACCACTATGTATCCAGCCTGGAGGGATAGAAATGAAATTATGTCTGGGCCCATGAGAGGTTATAGTAAGCTGCACACACACACACACACACACACACACACACATACACACACAGTTGAGTTCCTCGTTGTGGCACTTCTCTCACCCTTTACACTGTTGCTACCCTCACTGCCTCGCCTAAGCTCCTACTTTTGAGCCTGGAAGCCATAAATATGACAGCTTATACCTCTATAAAACATTTGGATCGAAATAACAAAACAGCAACAGTAAACAAATGGATTGTTTCCTTTATGGGCATTTAGGAAATCAAACAAATGAAATAATTTAAAAACCTACACTATATTGGGCCACCTACACATTACACCTACAGGAGCTTTTATTACATTCCATTCTAAATCCATAGGCATCAATATGGAGTTGGTCCCTTCTTTGTAGCTCTAACAGCTTCCACTCTTCTGTGAAGGCTTTCTACGAGATTGAGAAATGTGTCTATGTGAATTTTTGTCGGTTCCTCCAGGAGAGAATTTGCGAGGTCAGACAGTGATGTTGGCAGGAGGGCCTTGCATGCAATCTCCATTCTAGTTCATCACAAAGGTGTTGGATGGGGTTGAGGTCAGGGCTCTGTGCTAGCCAGACAAGTTCTTTTACACCAAACTCATCCAACCATGCCCTTATGATCCTTGCTTTGTGTACTAGGGCACAGAAAACTGTTCCCCAAAGTCTTTCCCACAAAGCTGAAAGCATATAGTAGTCCAAAATGTCTTTATAAGCTGAAGCATTAAGACTTCCCTTCACGTGAACTAAGGGGTCCAGGCCAACCTCAGAAAAACAATCTCACAGCGTTATCTCTCCTCCACCAATCATTACAGTTGGCACAGTGCAGTCAGAAAGGCAATGTTCTTGTGACATTTGCTGAACTCAGACTCATCTATCAGACTGCCAGAGAGACGTGTGATTCATCAGTCCACAAAACATGGTTTTTACTTCTCCAGAGTCTAGCATGCTTTAAACTACTCTATCCAAAACTTGGCATGTAAGGTTTGCATGGGAGAGGAGATTTGGAACTCAGCAGTTATTAAGTCAGTAGAACACTGGCAACTTTTATGCACTAATGGACCTCAGCACTTGCCAACCCCACTCTGTAATTGTATGTGGTCGGTCACTTTGCTGTGGTTCTACTTTGCAATAATACCACTTACAGTTGACTGTGCAATATCTAGGAGGGAAGAAATTTCACTAATCAACTTGTTGCAATGGTGGCATCCTATTACAGTACCACGCTCGAATTCAGTGAACTCTTTATAACAACCCATTCTTTCACAAATGTTTGCAAATGCCGAATGCATGGCTACGTGCTTGATTTTATACACGTGTGGCAATGAGACTTAAGGAGACACCTGAATTCAAAAATTAAAAATTATGGGCCATTTGTCCATTTAGTGTATATTTTGCAATTCCAATTGTCATCAATTCTGCTGCTATTCTACAATTAAAATGTCAGGCCATTTTAAATGTCATTTTATTCACTTCCTTTCTTTGCTTATAGGTTTAACACTCAATTCCCACTCTTCCAACACCACCTGAAGGCAGCACACATTGTTTCTCTCCTTTTCTGCTCCATGACCATGTACAGTATATTAGCGGAGGGAAGAGTCGGTGATAATTAGGTGAGATAATAGCTTAAGTCAGTCAGTTGTTATGGTGCTGAATAAAAGCCCAGTAAAGCTGTGCAAACAGCCCAGAAATAACCCACATTATCATCGCTATCATTTCTCGGCTGGCTCACGCTTGGCAAGCCAATGCCTCAGCATTTTTATGGCACCATTGCGCTGACGCAGGCCTGTTCCTCTGGGAGCCAAGAACCATCCATAGTGCTGGATTACACACAAGGCCCCTCAGCTCCGCCAGCTCGCCCTGCCTCTCGCTTTTTAAAATAAAGACTATTCATTACAACAGAGTGACTCCGGGCCGTCAGATCTGCCATCTACCTGCGGTGTGGTACGCAAAATTGACGTGCCCGCCCACCGACTGAACTCTGCTTTAGATCTATTTCTTGTATGTATATATCCTTACACACTGGAGTTCAATTAAGAGAAGCTTGGGAGGGGAGGATGACAGATGAATACATAGGCAGAGAGTCCATGTAGCAACTAACTCTGTCAGGCTCAGTACACAAAAATCTCAGTGTTTTATTAAAACATTTAGATCCGTTTGTATAAAGAAAAAAACCTCACAAACATAAACAGCACACTTTAAGACAGTGAAGTACAATTTCATAACAGCAAACTAATTCTGCTGCATCGATCACTGTGCTAACTGCTCAGCTCATCCACAAATATTGCACTGCAGAGGCCAGAGTTTATTGTTATGGTCTTCAAAATATGCAGGAAAAAAATCTATTGCAGTAAAACTGAGTAACACAGAGAGTCAGGCCACAGGGCTAACAGCCACTGTACTTCTGCCAAGTTTGTGTAAAATGTGAATGACTTGATTGTAGACACGCAAGAATACTCAATGACCAATTAGAGTCCATGGGAAAATTGGCCTTGCAGGGTGGCATTAAGCCATCAAGAGTATTCACTGAGTGGGTTTACCAAGCTGCAAAAACCTGTCCATGTGGCTGTGTGCCAGCATAGTGGGTATGGAGATATTTTTACCACTTGAAGCTCTGCTGTCGCTGGTGTACTAATGACTTGCTGATACTCCGGCAGTGCAAGACAAAACCAAGTGACTCATGTAGCCAATTATGGGCAAATATGCAAGGCGCTCCGTTTCATCAAAAGTAAAGTGCATCTTCACTTAAAGGTCAAAACAGGCAAATTGGAGTCGTGGTGTTGCTATAGAAGGGCCGATGAAGAGCACTGATGAAGACTAACAGACAAGGGACCAGGAAATTCATCAGCGTGTTAAGTATTGTTTTGCCTTTGCTGGATTTGAAATGGCCTCCAGTGGGGTCACACAGGAATATAAGTTTATATGTATTAATTGTTAACGTCTGTGGATTATAATTTTGCCTCTGAGTAATGTAGCACTATTAATTAATTTTAACTAAATTATATTCACGGAGAGATCCTTTCATGACTGTAAGCTATGATTCACACCATTTCACAGTAATTTCACGATGCTATAACTGACTGTATGGGGCAATGTGACCATATGAGCATGACGATAATTTGAAATTCATTAATGAGGAACAAGTACATTTACGTTTGTGTTTTCTTGTGATAAACAGTTACTCACCGCAGGGTCCTTTGTGTTGGATAAGGATGGTCTTCTGCAGGGCACACCCCATCGCTCGCATCTCGCAGGGGCTGCCATAGGTGTGGCCATCAGATCCACACACGGGGTCGGAGGTTTGCGGGCAGGCCTCGGGACACTCACACACCGGCTCACCGTTCTTGACCACACACTCCGACCCATGATCGCACACCTTATCCAAGCAGGGGCTCGGTACGTTGAGATCTGAAGGCCGACGACCCAAGAGATAGAGACCAAAGTTAGAGGCAGAGTACCAAACAGTGTAGCTGTGAAGTGTGGAGAATATAACGTTGAGGTTGGAGAGAGGTCTGGGGTCAGAAAGGGCATTGGTGACAGGGATGCAAGTTAGAATATAGCAGCACAGAGAACTGAAGGTTTTTGTGTCAGAAAGGGTTTAAGGAGGAAAAGAGATATGATAGAATATGCAATGCAGCCCTACTCCTGTGACACCTCAGCTTCCTCGGTTTCCTATGTCATTTCCTCACCTTTGTGCCTATCCTGACGTATCCTAAATCTTTGAAGAGTCCACCGAATCCGGTGGCATGAGGACAGTGGATAAAAACATGGCCCTGTAGCACAATAGAGATGAAACAGTCTGCGAACAATGGTTGCACAAGCTTTTTTTTTCCAGGTGCATAAACGCCTGGATTAATTGACGTTCCCAGTGTGCCCCTTCAAAGGCTGCCATTTGCATCTCAGTGAGAGCCATTGCTTCAGCCAAAGCTGGTTGAACTGACATGGAGGAGCAAGAAAAGGAAGTGCACGAGGGATAGAGTGTGCGTTTGAAAGAGAAAATGTAGAGAACAGGAATAAAAAAGAAATAGGCGCAAAGAAGAAAGAGCCCTCTGCTTAATAATTCAAAAAAGGCAAGCTCCTGGGCAGAGGCAGATATGAAATGTGAACATCAGAGAGAGGTGTCTGCCTCCGTCTTTCCTTCTCACACGCTAACTCCAGCATGACTTCATTAAAACGGGGACTGGATTTTGCACCCATGATTCTTGACAGCGGCAGATGGGTGTAGGCTAGTCTGATAAAACCTGACTTGTGACTAGTGAAAATCTGAAAAAAGGGGGTGTGAACAATGCTTTGATCACAGCCTCCCATTCCATCAGTTCTTTAAAGCTATATGTATCAATGAAAATACTACATGGCAGTGTGTATACTCAGACAGGGTGCCAGTGTGAGAGTACAAGCGCTGTATGCATTGCTTGACGGTTGAATACTGAGGCCTTAGGTGGGATAGTGTGCACTCCGGTAACAAGAGTAAGCAAAAGATGATAGCCTGGCTCCATAGTGGTTTTCATTTGGAGAGTTTCACGCATGAGGAAAGGATCCCTCAGCTAAATGTGGTGTGTCTGCAGATTAGAGGAAAACGCAGATGGAGGCATCAAATAGTTTCTGATGAGAAGCAGCAGTTGAAATTGAAAGAGGTGCAATTCACATCCAAAGCGAAACAAAACTTCTTCCTTTTCCGCTCTACCTTTAGTCTGAGCTTTGGTTAGATGAGTGGAGGTGCTGTCATGGAAACTGCCCTTTGTAATGGCGCCACCCATGGCTCCATCATTATTGAGACCATTATGGGATTAGATGGCAACACAGGGGGGCTGACTTGGCATGTGTAGAGCCCCATGATTCATTTATCAGCTCAGGGATATTCAGTAGAGCCTCAACTCGTAGCTCTCACGCAGGGGGAAATTATCAACTGATAACACAGACGGTGGCAATTAGCTTGTTGCACTCGGATGAAAGAAAGGGTATGTGGGATACAGATCAATGCCACCTAAACATCTTAAAACCAATCCTTTAGACTATTTTTCTGAATTATGATCACTTCTGAGCTGAAGAAGAGATTATAAAATTACATAAAGTAGAGGGGATGTGATATAGTTCGTCCACTACAGCCTATTGTTTTCCTTCAAAGCTGTGGCTGTAATTAAAAAGAATCTTTCTGGATCTCAAGCGAGGACATGGCTGCTCTCGTTTCCGAGGGTGAGTGTTCCAGATTAAATGGTGACACACCGCTATTGATTTGTGCATTCTGAAGGCAAGCTGTTGCTTCAAAAGAACTTGGAGGTGCCACATAAATATGAAAGCTGCTTAATTCTGTGCCGCTTAGAAAACAATTGATTCCCCGTGATCTTATTTCAATGCCCTGTGCGTGTCTGCAAGTTTGTGTAACAGTTGTAAGCTTGTGATCCAAGCTTAGCTGTACAACCTTGGCCTGCATAAAAGTTCATCAGCCCACTTCCCAAGGACAGGCTCCTAAAACACAACTGCACCCTCTGATAAGGCTATTGTCACCCATTCTCTTTGTTTCACACTCATAAAAAAGATGAAAGTATTCCTCTCCAAAACTAATTTTTTTTTATCATCCTCTACCTCTGGGGGGCAAATATTCTGCCTGATTTATTAACTGGAGACGATGTGAGGGGGGAAAAAAAAAGGCAAATCTCCCCAAGTGTACAAAAATCTTATAACGCAGTTAAAAGCTGAAGCTGTCTTTTTACTCTCTATTGGATGCAGGCAGAAGCTTTGAAATGGCGGCCTGTCACAACTAAGGCTTGTGGGATGGTGTTCACAAGCCTTTTCCAGCTCTCTCTTGCTCTCTGGTCTTCTCCCAAATACTTAAATTCAGCTCTTCATGCATGTATCACTGTTTCTTTCAGTCATGTCCAAAATGAACCATAGTTGCTGGGTTTAAACTGGGCTATTTTATACGCAAAAAACTAGCCTGACAGTTAAACGCAAAGTGCCAAACACAGTGCAGTAGCCAAGGCATTGTTTTGGTGGCTGACCAGGTGCAGTGAGTTGTCTCTTGTGGCAGCAGAGACATGTCAGGGAAAACTGAATTTTTTTCCAATCATGGATTCAGCTCTGCGAGTGTGCACTCTGCTCTGTTTCTGTACTACCAAACTGGCTGAGAGGACTTTACATTCTGGATGTCACCTCAGTCTGTATCCTCTCCTGCTTGGCAGTGTGTAAATTTTTCAGTTTTAATTAGTGTGGTATTTCCATAGCATGGCCCCACTTCAGGACTTGGGAGGGATTACTTCAGGTAAGGCTGCCGTGTCACTGGCAGGCCATGTCAAATATTGAGAGGACACATGTCTCTGATTCCCTGATTGCTTACCTGTCTGCCTGAAGTATTATTATTGCTCACTTACAGGAGTTATATGACAGATAAAGTGGCAAGGACACCACAGTGTTGCATCTAAAGCTTAACAACCCCTCGTTAGCTTGGCCTGATGGCACAGTGAGCTCCAGCTGGACTCTGGCTGTGATTGCAGTTGCTGCAGTGAGCAGGCGTACACTGTTAACCCCCCGTAACATGCCGCTGAAATGCTGGGAGATTATTTTGGCGAGTGCTTCCTCCCATCTCTGCTCAGCTCATACATATGTTAATTGGACTTTTTCCCCCTCGGGTCTCTGTGCAATTCCAAATCGTTCCCTGTATTATGCAGGGCAGTGAATCAGTGTAATCCAGGTGATGCTTGCAGTAGCCAACTGGCAGGGACAATCACCTACAACTGCAACCCATTACAACACAGGATTCCAATAGGGCGCAGCCAATCTGCAGCAAAACCCCGCCTTCTGTGTTTCTTCACCGCTAGGGCTTTGATCCGACTCCCTCTGCCTGCCTCACATTAAAAACATTTATGTATCATATTAGTCAAGGGAGAGGGAGGTGCAGAGAAAAGGCTATATTAGCATACAGCAAAAGGCATACCCGCAGGCTGTGTCTGTCTACCACTGAATACTTATCACAGGCAGGAGGTGAGTCGAAGCGTCTTTGTGCTTGTACAACTAAGAATGTGTTGCTCTTCAAAAATGGAGACAAGCAAAAACAGCATGCGGAAAAAAGAAAGACAAGCTGGGATCCCTGATCTTTGTGACATATACCTATCAGAGATGACTTGTAAACATTGTCTGTCTACACCAAAAAAATTATCTCATTATTAGGATGTGTGTGTCACAGTGAGTTTCAAAAATGATTCTGAAGATTCCTGATGCACACAAATAAAAGGAAGTAAAAATGGAACTGCAGCGCTCATCAGTTACTGCATCTCCAATCAAAACTGGAGCTACTGCATGAGGAAGGCCTCAGAAGAGAATACAAAATGAAAAGAAAAACGTGGAAATTGGAAGAACTACGTGCCCAATGGCACACAACACCCACCGTGCCTCGAGTCACTTCTGACACCCCGTTGACCCACATTTCTCTGCAATTTCTGCTCAATGACAGCCTGCGGGCCGCAGTAAGTGGACCGGCGTTCCCAAGCTGCCGTCAATCAGGCTCCCACGGCACTTCCTCTAATTAACTTGATTAGCAATAACAGCACTAGTGATCTCAGGCTGACTTGCATGCTCAGGCTCCACGACTGTTTGTTAGTCCAATCACAAACGCGCAGGGGGGAGATGCTCATCAAATAAACATGCAAATGATAAAATATTCTGCACAAAGTCTTGACACCTAAGGTGACAGATTTTTCTTTCCTGCTTTGCAGAGCTCTTTGTCAATGACAATGTGTCTTCCACTGAGTGATTTTGTGTTAACCTCCAGAGGCGACAGGCAACACATTTCAAGTAACTTGCTTGCACTTGCATGAGTTTTTCCTACACTTGTAATTGTGAGCTCTCTCACTCTTGCACACACAGCTGTGTGCACATGAAATTGCAAGAGCCATGAATAAAGAATTTGTGTGCTCAAAACTAACGCCTTCATTTCTTTACTCCTTGTTTATCTGTGTGTGTAATTCTCATATACTGTTTGTTGCTGAATTTACTGAATCATCCTTCTCTATGCTTAAAAAGCTGCACAGCAGCTTGTATTTCTATTTTATGAACAGCATAACTACCAATTTAGAGAGCCCTCTCGACTCCTTATTCTGTTAATACCAGACGTGCGGCTAGTGCATCAACAAGCTCCAGGGAGCTGTGGTGAGCAAGTACGCACTCCTGCACTCTCTTCCATTGATTACTGCTGAATATGCACCAAAATAGCTTGCCCGCTGGGCAGGAAGTAAGCTGCAGTACAACTTCGGGCCAAGATGGAGAAGAGAAAGCAAAGATTTAATTATGCATTTTCATTGCAAAAGTAATTAATTGTACACACAGTCTGGTCCCTCATATCAAATAAATAGATTTCTTAAAATTGCATTTTAAGAAGCACAATTATTTAAAAAGAAGATGTTGAAAAGATATTTTCTTCCAACTACTGGCCCTTCTCCTGTTGCTCTGTTGGTTTTTACCATCAGACTGACTCAGTCTCTTTCACATTGTGGTAGGACATTCCGAATATACTCCCAAAACTAGCTAAAATTTGAAATAACTATTATAGTTAGCAATGGGGGAATTCTATGAAGTCTAAGCAGTTGTATGGCATGCAATAGACTCAAACACAAGATACAAAAAAGAAAAAAGGAATAAGTCTGGTTCCAATGTACCACTAGTGCTTGTTCCTCTAAATATAGCTGAAAATTACTAAATTTCTCTAACAATGGTTTACACTGAATACACACTTCCTTGTTCAGTTTGTGCTGGTACCCTACTGTGTAGACGTCACAGGGGATGGAGTGGAAAAACAGGATTTCTTTGCTTTAGACTAAAAATATTCTTCTGGGTTGCTGTAAACTGTGAAATGTCTAATCAAAGCCATCTGTACAGACTTACAATCAATTACAAATTCACCACTGCAGACATGTTCTTACGTACATTTTATTCACATGCTGAATGAAAACAGGTTTTTCTGCACTGTGGGGTTTAAATTATGTTTTAATTCACCTTTGAAGTGGTCTTTATGTGTGCTCTAGTATAGCAACATGGTCCGTAAATAGGTTTTGAAAATTTTAAAACAAAGTCTAGAGTAAACGAAATAATTGATGACCTTTTCAAAGTGGATACTGTTACACCCCTCTGCAATCCTCAACTCAACCTGCAGTGGCAGTGAGAGAGTTGTTGGGTGTTGTTTTGGCTTAACTGCGAATTGTCTCTACCTGACAACATATAGCTGAAGGCATAAATGGGGGCTCGTCCAGGATTTGAACCTAGAACAGCTCCCACCTCAAGCACGAATCATAACCAAAAACCCATTTTGCCTTTTAGATCTGGAAGCTCAATAACTAGAAACCATTCCAAAGGGTTTTATTTTTTTAATTTCGTGGTTCTGAAGGAACCCTTTTGAGGGGAGAAGTATTACGCCCCCTGCACCCCTGACTCACCTTGCAGTGGAAGTGCAAGTGATTTTGGGCCTAACTTCTGACTGTCTGCACCGACACTGTGTGGGTACAGGCATGCCTGAGATTGGTTGGAGCGAATACCACTTCATGTTGGGTCTTGCTATGCTGTCTTGGCTGCTGTTTTTAGCTTAGATTATTAAGTAATTTTAAATAAAACCCATGTTTCTAAAAACTCTGGTGTCAGTCTCCACTTTATGTTGCAGCCTTTGAGCTGGGCCGTAACAATACATACAAAAAGTGCCATCCTGACATCAATATCTTTTCTTCCCCAACTGCAACAGGGATCTTCTGTTCCCACCCCAAAATTCAAGGCCGCTGACCTGTTCATCCCCCTTTTTATCCTCCTTCTGAGCAGCCTACACTGATTCATTTCCAGCAAGTCCTTCATGTGTTCACAGACATCTGGAAGATTTGTGACGCTGTCTGGATTTAAGTTAATCAGTTAAGTGTCACATGCTCTCTTCATCTCTAAATTGAAGGTTTAGATCAATCAAATTGTTTTTTTTTTCAGAGGACAGCCGTCAAGACATTATAGACATGTTGGTTTCTTTACAGCAATCCTTTGGGGGTGAGTGCTGGCAGGGGAGTGGTGGCATTAGGGGCTGTCACCCACATGAAAAGAGATTTATGACTGTGTCAAAACTGGAGAATTTCATCCGTTTGACAGCTGGCAGAGTAATCGATCACCCTGCCTCACTCAACCGATGAAACAAGAGAATAAAATGAAAAAGCTCAATAATTATTAAATATGGCTAATTTAATTTATCAAATTCTTTTCTTTTTCAGAAATATGAAACTTTGTTGTCCTGACATAGTGTGCCAGTCTTGTGAGTCTTGTGACAGTGCAAATCTCACTGACCAAACAAACACAATAGAAGGCTGTCCCATAATGTAAGTGTGTTTGTTTACGTGTTCTGTCCGGCTATTGATTGATTTCTGACAAGCAAGTCTTTTGGAGTTCAGGAAGAAGTCCACACCCTTAAATTATATGCATCTCTCTGATTAATCTTTTCAGTTTTGTGGACCATATTATTACAGAGCGAGACTTACAAGTTACAAGGACTTAGTTCCACCAAAAAAGAAAGAAAGAAAGAAAGAATTAAACAAACATGCAAACAGTGATACACACTCCTTGCATGCATATCATCTGTCTGACTAAACCAACAGTCTCAGTGGGCACCTACACTTGCCTCTTTTGATGTTTAATTAAAACTGTATCGGGAGGTGGTGGCGTTTGTGGCTCTCTGTTTTGAAAAATATGCAAATGTCAATAAAAATGCATTAAAGAAACATACTACCATTTGCTGATGGCTGCAGTGCACACTTGGAAGGGAGGATGGATAAACTGAGAGGGAAAAAATAAAATAACT
Organism: Etroplus canarensis; assembly: GCA_015106775.1. NCBI lineage: Eukaryota > Metazoa > Chordata > Actinopteri > Cichliformes > Cichlidae > Etroplus > Etroplus canarensis. The sequence continues at coordinate 39,334 of VUQH01031391.1, forward strand.
AAACAAACGAGGGAGGGGGAATGGACTGAGACACCATTTGCCAGAAATAATGAAACAGAGCAATATATAAGCGCTTGCACTGCTATTTCCACTATTTAATTTATTCACAGCTCAGACGGCCGAATAATGCAAATGAGTTTTGGTGCCTCCTGATGCCGCCAACTGGAGATAACTTTGGTATTCAGCTTTGCACCAATGCCTAGAGGACGGACAGATCTCTCTCGTTTTATCGGCCTCTGTCACAACAACAATGACAATGTGGACAGCAACTCCAAACATGATTACAGAATGTGTCTGTTGGCTGGATTTCTTGTTTGAGGTAATGTCACACCAAACACGCACGAGCTGATTGCACCAGCTTTATCATGCTTGCTGGGCTATCAGCATTATGATGGGAAAGAGCAAGAACGATTCCAATTCCAGAGGAGATTAACTCAAGACGAGGCCTTCAAATCACCCCTAAAAATGATCACGGAGCCACTTGGACACATAAATGACATATGATAAAATATCATTGGTCTTTGTGTTACTGAATTAAAAAGATGTCATCACTAACTTGGGTGAATCAACCCTTTATTGCCGGGAAACAAGTTAGATAGAGTGTGGCAATGCAGAGTACAGAATGAGCCTTGAACATCTTATGACATCAGCTGAAATTCTGCCAACCTCCTTTCGCACTGAACCTCGACTTAAGTGTGTGCGGCTTAAGGTTGGCTCACTAAGCTTAGAGGCTAACAAATCTTTTCATTCTTCTTTTATTAAAAAAGAGCAATTCACAATACATTCAGCTGGCAGGCTTCTTATTTTCACCAGAAAGAATGCTGATATAGGGCAGCTCTGCATTAAATCGGATTTTGTTCAATTACAGTGTTTAATGTTTTTAAAATCATTTGTTTTTGCAATCTCTGTGGCACCATGAGATGGTGTTTAGAGAGAAATCGTAGCAAGTAAACTATAGTAAAGGGATGGTTAAGGTCAGGCAGCTAAGATGACTGGTAAGGTTAGGTAGGGAAAGGTTGCAGCTATGGTAAAAAGTTGTTCTACAATGGGATGAAATCCCATACACATACATACACATCCACAGACCCCAACCTCAATCTCTTTACATGGCTTCTACACAAAAAGGACACATCAGTACCTTCCTCAATAAATGTCAAAATAAACAGCATGAACAGCTGCCCAAATATCAATTTAACTTATGATGTTGTATTTGTAGTTGTGATGGTGTAGTTAATGTGCTCCCCTACAAGATAGCGTCTATAGTAAACCAAAATCAATTAACATCATATTTCTGATTTGGCAACATCAATTTTAGTCTTTATTTTTCTGCTAACCCTCTGAGGCCTAAGTCACCAGGCTGAAACCCCTCCTGAGGTCAATTACTGACAAATGTTTAGAAAGTTACATTGTAAAGCATAATATGTATATGCTGGCTTGATGTGTACAGCTGTCTCAAGGTCTCTTGGGGGTTATACTGTCGGTTATAACCCAATGTGTAACACTTTCAGGCTCTGAAAACGTACTGTAGGAAGACAGACAACTAACCTAATTATTTCTCATAAACCTAATCGCAGGTATTTATTGCCTAAATCTAACCCCATGGATTTTATTATCCTAACCACAGGATCTTACACCTAACCTCACTCAGGGAAGCTTAACCTAACCATAACCTCACCCAGGTATCTAATCCTAACTGCAACCATAGCACCTCAATGCCTAACCCTATCCACTGAAGTTAAAAGAACTACACCTAGCCATGTGGGATTTACTGCTTAAACTCAACTGTCAACATTTATTGACCCTCCCGAGTCATCGACTTTTCAAATGCTTAACCCTAATCGGATTTAAAAAATTAATCTATATTTCCTAATAAAGTGCCTAGATTAGATTAAGGAAGTTAGATTAGTTTCATTATCATTAGGCATCTCCCTCTTGGGTGAGTTGCAGACAGTCAGGGAATCCATGAAGTGACACATTTGGCTCTTCATTCCAAACTGTTCTGGTTATCAAACATGATCAGGGAGAGTTAATGAGATAGATTACTAACCCTAACCCTAAATTTTGGAGAAGACAAAACACACTTTTTTGGAAAAAAATACAGTTCAGTCTTTGATGTATCTCGGTTAGAATGATTATATTTTAAAACCTGGGAAAACAATTTAATGAAAACAAAAATGACATATTCTGATTTCCTAGGGTCAGGGTTATATTTAGGGTTGCTACTGATGAAGACTTAGATCTCAGAAGCTTAAACTACTCCAAGTCCTAAGGCCAAAAAGCAGGCTGTATAAAATAAGATTATACTGCAAATACTACTACTACTTCTGCTACTATACATTTTTATGTGTCAGATACATCTCTTTTCAGCTCCAGTTCTTCATTGGCTCCTCATATACAAAGTCCTGATCAGGGAACATCATATCTAAACCTCACAGTATCATTATACTAACAGAGTCTTGCTTGTGTTTTCTATAGTTACCAAAATTAAAATGGGAGACAGAGCCTTCAGCTATCAAATTTCTCTCCTGAGGAACCAGCTCCTAGTTTGGGTTCAGGAGATAGACACCCTCTCTGTTTATGAGATTAGGATTTATGCTTTCCTTTAGTATAAAGCCATCCCTTAGTTATGCTGCTATAGGCCCGGGCTGCTGTGGGACCTCCCATGACATGCTGAGCACTTCTCCACCTCCCCAGTTTCTGCTATTCTATGCCACTATATACCACTGTTGCATTTAATTAACTTTTTGTACTCTCTTGTAGTTTATGTTTTGTCTTTGTTGTTTATGTATCTACTCTTTTTTTCCTGTTACCCTCTCAACTGGTCACGGCAAACGTCTGCTCTTCCCTGAGCCTGGCAGTCGCTTCCTGTTAAACAGGAATTCTTCATCCACACTGTCACCAAGTTCTTGTCACACGTGATAGTAGGGTCTTTACCTTATAGTATAAAGCATCTTGAGAGGACTGTTGATGTGAAGTACTGTTACAGAAAAGAAACTGAATTTAATCCATATGATTTTGAGAAAAATGACTAGGCTACCTCCAATGCTTCTACATTCTCAGTTAACAAAGGTGGTTCAAGATCTTGCTAGAATCCGAAAGCTTTCTAAACGAACAACTGAACTCCAGCACTACTGTAGAATCCATGCTTATACACAGTAACAAAATAAGCTTCTATGATAAAATCCTGACGCTGGAGAGGAGGATAGCTTGGGAAGCATTGAGGTCGGGAGCTGGAGTGCACTTTGCAACATGCAAAAGGAAAAGAACCAGACGTGAGCACTGGTTAGACATGTAGGAACAGAAGAAGCTTCTCTTATTTGTTAGATTTGAAATAAAACAAAAAGAAAAAGAGAGGGAGACTTCTCCAACCTCAGGGATCACATCTTTGCAGGAGGGTAAACAGAAGGAAAAGACATTAATGCCACAAAGAGACAGAGAGACAGAAAGAGCAAGAGGAAAAAGACAGCAGTACAAGACCCCTCCTGTTAGGTCCACACGGAGTGAGGGGAAGGGCTTCACCCTTCAGAATCCGCTTGATGAGGTTGCCCACCAGGTGACCCTACTTGCCACCTGCAGCCAGACAACCGGGCAGCCGGCCAAATGGACATAGACAGACAGACAGACTGACTGACGCACTGAAACAAGAAAGAATAGCTTTTTTATACAAGAAGAGCACACAAGACAAAAAGACAAAGACAAGGGAGAAAAACGACAAGAGCCATTGAAGTGGAAGACTGGCACCAGTGAAGGAGTAGAAGACAGAGGGTGGATGAATGAAACATGAAGGTGGCGTTTCGTTTTGGTTGTCTGTTTGAGATGCAGGGATGAAGCGTGACAGGGGTGAGGAGATGGATGAGAGGTGAACGGGTGGCGAATTGAAGGCAAAGTTGTTATAAAGGAAGGCACACCCATCCTTTCTGCATTATCCCCCCCGGAGAGCATCACCCAACCATTTCAGACACTTTTTACGAAAGTTTAAAGTACAGACACACATACGTTTAGTCTAAATGCTTTAGTCTGAAAAACACACTGAATATGTATTAAAAATACAAAGAGATAGATGCAGACCAAGACAGGGATTCAACATTAATCCTTGTGAAGCCTAAAAAGGAGGCATCACCACTCATTCCTATTCTCCAGTTCCACTCACCACAGGGCCCTGGATGCTTGATGGGGATAAGGGTCTTGCTCTGACACTCCGCCTTGCCTCGCATACAGTCGTTAATGTATGTGCGACCATCCTTGCCACACACAGGCTTGTAGGTACCGTCACAGTCGATGGGCTCACAAGAGCAGCGGGCATTCGTCTGATCCACCAGACACAAAGCATTGAAGAGACACTCCTCCTTGCACTCCTCTGCAAGAAAAACAAAATGATGCAGCATTTTTGGACTGTACACAGCATAACCTAACTTTAGCCCTCACCCATTTTCAGACCGACTGAGCCATTCAGTGACCCTTTTAGTTCTGTGTGGGAGCATCTACTTTCACTGATTTATTCAGGTTTTTCCTTTTAATGTGTGCAGACACTGATTAGCCTTTTTAGTTTCAAACTGCCAATTTTATAACAGCATGACAGACTGATCATCGTAGATGAAAGTACTGAAGAGGTACTCAGCAAGTGTGAAAAAAAAGAACACTGAAGCTAGAAAAGTGTCAACTTGGTTATTTTTCCTGCTGTGTGACACTGCTGGTACGATCATGAGTATATAAATCATCCAAGAAGTATTCATATGTATGTTAGTATTTAATATTAACAGAAATGCATAAAAGAAAAACTTCTGAAATTCCTATATTTGTGCCCAGTCAATAATGTATTTTGGGGGCTGATATTGATGCAGATTTTTTGCTGAATAATAACATATAAATACAGTACATAAATAAAAGGGAAATTGATGAGGTCATGACTACTAATTTTCCAGGATTGTATTTCACAAAATAGTTAGCGCTTCACTGTAAAGACAGCACTTGTCCCCAATCTCTCTTGTTAGGATGTTAATCTGCTACATGTGCTGCAAACAGTGCTGAAAGTATTGGAAACACTGCAGTTGGAGCCACTGGACTGGAAAAAACTATTTCTACATTACACCGAGCTACTTTTTCTGCATCATGTTCTGTATAAGAATCATATTGCGCCATCCCAGATAGCATATTTGTCAATAATGATATCTGTAATAAGCCCATGTTAGCTGTTAAGATCAGCCAACCAATATAATGTTGTTGCTCTACAATATTAATTTAACTGAGTAACAATACAAAGTACAGTTATTCCAGAAGAATAATCATTAAAAATCAATTTAATTACATTTAAATAGTAGGGAAGTACATTCTGTATGTAAAAACACCACAACGAGACAGAAAAGGTCATACAGGAGTAGGACAACATTTGTGTCTGTAATTCAGATCCTTGTTTGATGGCAACTCTATTACATAAACTTGGGTGGTGGCTGGTTTTTGAAAAATACACAATGACAAAAGAATCCACCTTTTCTGATAACTGCAGTGGTTGGAACCAGTCAGCATCCTGTGAAGAACAACTGGTCAAGGCAGTCATTTTAGGCGTGTCAATAGATACAGTTAGGTCCATCAATCAAACCATCAACCTGTGATCACAATGCAGTATTTCATCAATTCAAGGGGTTTAATAAAAATATTACATTAACTGCAATTTTTATACAGTTTCCCATTTTTAAGGGTTCAAAAGCAATTTGATAAACTCTTTTTTTAATAAATGGATGATAATCCTTTATAGTTCATGACTTCATGAAGTCTAGAACCCATGGACATCATCAAATGCTGTGTTTCTTTCCTCGACATGCTCTGCCAGGCCTTCACTGCAGCCACCTCCATTTGCTGCTTGTTTATTTGTGGGTCTCTCCCGTCAGTTTTATCTTCACTAACTAAAAAGCTGCTCGACTGGGTTGAGATCAGGTGACTGACTTGGCCACTGACAAATATCCCACCTCTGTGTTTTGAGAAACTCTTGGGTTTCTTTTGCAGTATGCTTTGGGTCACTTTCTATTTGCACTGTGAAGCAACTTCCAATCAGTTTTGCAGTATTTGGTTCAAACTGAGTAGACAGTACAGCCGCATACACTTCATAATTCATCCTTTCACTTCTATCAACAGTTATATCATCAGTAAACACTAGTGACCTTGTTCCGTTAATAACCATTTATGCACATGCCATAACATTGCCTCCACCATGTGTGACGTGGTCATGAGCTGTTCCTTTCCTTCTGTATACTTTTGTCTTCCCATCATGCCAGTAGAAGTTCATCTCAGTTTCATCTGTCCAAATATTTTTTTTCACAACTTGGCATGCTTTTCCAGACGATTTCTGGCAAAATCTGATCTGGTCTTCCGGTTCTTGAGTTTAACCAGTGGTTTGGACTTTATTGTAAAGATTCACGTTTTACAATTCAACAAGTTTATTGTTATATACACTGCAAAAACACAGTGGTTACACTGAGCAGTGAAACTTTTCCTTTGCAAGTTTCCTCCACACAACTAAAATAAGCAACTAACTAAACTGAGATAAAGATATAAATAAATAAATGTATATGACTAAAAAAAAAGGCAAGTACTGCGTACAAAAGAGTAGAGTGTAATCAGAATATAAGATGCAATTAGTTGTGCAATATTGTCACAGTGGTAGGACATTCAGAATGTGCAGATATAGCACTGAGACGATATATGTTAAGTGTTCAAAAGTGCAACTATGCAAGTCAGTTATAGTGGGGTGCTGAGACAGATAATCACAGCTCAATAGTGAGTGATTCAGTAGTCTAATAGCCTGTGGATAGTTAGGTACAACCAGACTGAAGAAAACAAACAATCAAAACCCTCTGTATTTACAGCCATGAAGGTGTCTCCTGACTGTTGACTTTGACAATGATACACCTACCTGCACAAGGTGTTTCTTTTCACTTGTCTACATGTTGTAAAAGGTTTTTAACAAATAAAATAATGCTGTGATTATCTGCATCAGATGTCTTTTGGTGTTGCTGAGTTGGCCAGTGGATTCCTTCTTGTAAGAATTTTACAGATTGTTGTTTTGGCTACAAAATAAAGGTCTCCCTCGCTTGTATCAGCAACTCTTTGGACCTCATGTTGAGGATTCCAGTAAACAGTTATCACAAACAGTGTAAACAGTTGGTAACAACTCCACATCTTCATCTGCTTAATTTTTTAATTAAATATCAAGGAAACATGCTTCACCTGGCCATTTAACTGCTTGCCAGTTAACTGTCCAATTACCTATAAAAATGGCTGTAATAAGGAGAGGGCAGCATGATATGCGGTGGGCCTGAGACAGGGGCATCTGATGGGGATGGAAAAGATGGGTTTGCCCAGAACCCTGTGGCATCTTCCCCACTTGGGTGTTTGCACAATGGGGATGTGTAAAAACCCTCTTCCTTTTATTAGTATAATTTTCGTAGATTTTTTTTTTGGTCCCCCAAAAGTATGACTAATTTGTTATTTTTATTTAGTTTCTCATTCCTCTCACTAACATTAAGACCAAGAAATTATTATTATTAGTATTATGTTCATTCATTTATGCTTTTACATTTGCGCACACACCTTAAAACACAAACACACATATTATCAGCTTCATTTGAAGACTACTTTGTTAATAGATATGTAGTTACATGTCAACACATATAACCAAAATGGTCAATCTTTTCTTTTTGACTTTTTCTTTTTTAACCCTTTTACTCCTCTCCTATTAAGTCTCCCTAATTGCAAATTCCCTGTCACTACTCCAATGTCCCCGTTGCACTTGCACAATATATCCAGTTATGCTAAATATATTGCAAAATTTCCTCATAAATATAATAAAAACTGTCTGGCTACACTGACTGTTTTTGGGTATTCAGCGCTCCTCTCTTTCATTACGTCCTCTGGATTTTATGATGTGACTACTTGAAGTCAGCTCACAGTAGAAGGTGATAGACAAAAGGTTCATTAAGTCACTTGTCAAGTGCTTTTTGTATTTTTTTCTGGCTTTTTATAAACAAGGATGACTTTCCAGATGGTTCTGTGTGACAAGCCATCTGCTGCATCAGGTTACCTGTTCAAAGCACATTAGGTGAAAAAACTGCCCACAAAGTAAATTCATATTGCTCTATTTTAAAGGAATGAAGCCAAATTCTGATATAAAATCTTGGATCCTCCTGCCAACAAAAGTGACCAAATAAAATAAAGTGAGGCCCTCAGGAGTAGTTATATTTTTTAAAAATATAGTAATTATAGTTATGGCTGCAGATAAGCTCATGTCTATTTCAGCTCAAAAGAACTTCTTCATTTTTAGCATTTCATTTACTTTCTCTGGCTTTGTTAAAGTTAGGCCTTTGGCAAAAAATAAGCAAACCTTGTGGCATACACTATGAAGAGACACGTAATAATATTGCAATTACCCGAGAAAACTGACTGGATCATGTTGGCTCTGCACCCCTTTAACTTTAATATTGAAGTTTGGCAATGACTCTTTGGAAAACTCTTGAATTAATCACGAATTTCATTTTAGGGTTATATTTAAGTCTAAACTATTATATTCATACCATTTTCGCTCACTAAGCAGAAATCTACAGTGGAAATTAAGAAAAAAGAAAGAAATACTGGTAATGTGAAATAGCAAATTTGCCACTGAAGTGAGAAAATTCAATTTGAGGCAGGCCTCTGTTCTGGAGGCACTCAAATTTATTTCATTCATGATCAGTGGATCAAATTTGTACACCAATTCAATTCCTTCTCCTCTTCTCTTTAAAAGCCTGTCATGCCATAGTTAATTACATCACTGCTGTATCAGAGTGAGAGGGATACAAGGATGTGCAATGTCATGGTTACAAGTCGAAATGGCCATTTTCATTAGTTACCAATTTGTAATTTGCTTAGGGATATGATTTCATGGATCTCTGTTTCGAATTGAATTATTCTTTCATTTGAAAAGGCACAGCAGAGAGGGTGGGAGGGAGGAAAAAAAGAAAAAAAAAAGGCCATCCAATTGCACATGTCCACACAAACACACAACTCTGCTAAGGCTGGGATTTGGGATATTTTAAGCCCTGTCATTCACATCAGCCTGTCAAGCAGAGCAGACAGAAGAACTGGGCTGTATTAGCCTTTGCTGCTGACCATACCAAAGTACGTCCTGCAGTGATTCGTCCTTGGTGTTGTTCGGGGGTCTTGGTATGTGGGTGGGGGTCTCCACACATTGCTGCTGTAAACCAGTACAGCTGTGGCTTTGTGGGACTTCAGCAACAACACAGCAGGAAAATTGGATTTCCTCTGATGGCTATCAGATGTACAGTAAAAGCTGACAGCTCTTTGTTGACTAAGGCCTAAACCTCATGTTCTAATAGCACAGATAACAGCCCTGGGGACTCTTATCAGGCTGGAAGAGGCTAGTGCCAGCATGGATACAGTACAGACCCTAAGACCCCAGAGTCATTTTTCTCTTTGGAACACAGTTTCAAAGTTTGATTGTGATGCTAGTGTACTTGTTAAAACTTGTTAAATTCTTGCATAATATACGACAATAAGATGCTAATGGTTCACAAATGGATTAAACTTACAGATACAACACTTTAAAGACATTTTCTAAGGCTCTGTGTAATGTGCTTTGCTGACCATATTTTGGCCAGCGGATAGTATTTACAATTTAAATGAGGTGGTTTTCCCAGAGTCAAGCAAAGACTGTTATGATTAGTAAATAAGTTTATACGTGAATTTTCCAATTCACCATATTTTAAAAGTAATCAGACAGTTGTGCAGTCTCCTGGTCACAGTAATAGCAGGTATCATTTATCAATACATACACTACATGATCAAAAGTATTTGACACCTCTTAATCATTAAATTCAGGTGTATAAAATCAAGTAACTAGCCATACAGTCCTTTATAAACATTTGTAAAAGAATTGGTCCTTCTAAAGGGTTCACTGAATGGCAAGAAGTCAGTTCCTAGAATTTCTTTACGCATAAATATTCCATTGTCACCTGCAAGAAGTCTTATTGCAAAATGGAAGTATTTTAGGAAACACAGCATCTCAGCCACAAAAGGGAAGATCATGTGAAGTTATAGTTTAGGGTTGCAGAGTACTAAGGTGCATAGTGCATAAAGTCGCCAATCCTCTGCTGACTCTCTGGCATTCCTATCAGCTGATGTTAATGCCACAGAACCTACTCTAGGGATTCAAAATGCCAACCATTTGGATGGAGTGGTGTAAAGCATGCCACCACTGGACTCTGGAGCAGTGTAAATATGTTCTCTGGAGAAAGTTCAGTGAAGGAGGGATAATGCTATGGGGTTGTTTTTTCTGGGGTTGGCCCTGACCCCTTAGTTCCAGTGAAGGGAAATCTTACTTTGGAGAATTCTATGCTTCCAACTTTGCCCCAACAGTTTGGGGAAGGCCCTTTTCTGTTCCAGTATCACTGTGCCCCAGTTCACAAAGCGAGGTCTATAATGGCATGGTTGGATGAGTTTGGTGTGAAAGAATTTGACTGGCCTACACAGAGCCCTGACCTCAACCCCATCCAACATCTTTGGGAAGTAGAACAGAGACTGCAAGCAAGACCCTCTCATCCAACATCGATTTTTGATGTGCTTCTAGATAAACGAGCAAAATTTTCAACAGGCACGCCACAAAATTTTATAGAAAGCCTTTCTAGAATAGTGGAAGCTGTTATAGCTACAAAGAAGGGGAAAATGCCATATTAATGCCCTCATATTAATGAATTTAGACAGGGATGTCATAAATGCTCCGGTAATATGAAGGTGACCCAATACTTTTGTCCATATAGCGTATGAGATGTTCATATTCATGACACTATTCCAAGTACTAGAATGAATTTTAGCATGCAGTATTTGCATCCTGCAGGTAAAAGAGTAATCTGAGAAAATTGAAAATCTGCTGTTTTTGAGATTGTATTTTGGTAAATGTGTTCTCTATTTTATTCTTCGCAGAGACTATTTGACTGCATGCAACCCAAGCCTGTTTAAATGTGAACTGCATACTTATATATAAAGATATAGAGATATATTATAGAGATTACCAAAACAGTGTGAGGTAAGAGAATGCATATAGTAATAGTTATAGAAATATAGTAATATACTATAGAAATAGTTGCCATGTACACGTATATGCTTTAGCTGTCCTGCAAAGCCGGATGTGGCTTTTACAGTTAATGTGAACCTAAAAAACAAAAGGCCTAAAGGGATCTATACACATGTACACATGGATGTAGTGCTATATTTTAATGCATCTTTTAAGTGCTTTCACATAACCTCTATTTTTTGGATTATCAAGAGAAAGAACAGGGACATGTCTGCATAAACATTTTCAAGCAACATAAAATATGGAATAGGATAGTACAATACGAATCCTTTCTTGGAGTGATGATATTTGTGTTTTTTAAATACTTGTGAGTGTCACCAGAAGAATTTTCTTCTGGATCTGAACTGAAAGAGTTGCACAACGAAACATGTGCTATGATGCTTCTTTTTCACACTAGCTCTCTACAGCCAAAATGTATCCATACATTTTTCAACACACTCTACAGAAGTTCATGCTTACCCAGCCTTTTGCATGGTCCTGCATGGATCTTCTTGAGCTTGATGCCTTTCTGCATGCCCGTTGCTGTCATGACACACTCACTGGGGTATGTCTGGCCGTCGTCCGCACACAGAGGTTCGTTACTTGGAGGGCACGAATCGGGTGTACCAAATAAGACAGCCGTGTGGGTGAGAGTTTTCACACGGCACAATGTGTTCAGACTGTTCTCGCTGTTTTTACATGGATCTGTGGAGAAAAAGAAAGAGGCATGACTATTTACTGCAAGCATGTATGCTGTACAATATGAGATGAAAAGTGACTATTTTTAATGTTTTGATTTGATAACATACAGAATCCAATTCTCTCCACAATACTGACAGAGTCCTAAATCAATTTCTTGAAAGAGTCCCTGTTTTGGCAAAACTTTAAACAGTTTTCACTTAGTTAGACAGAATTTGCAGATCTCATTTAATCTTTATGCAAATCTCTGAACACATTCTTTCATTTTACCACAATGATACACTTGCAATACTTAATACTAACCACCAAAGGCTTAAGTTAAATAAACACAGCTACTCAAAAATTTTAACAGTTGTTGCTAAGTATGTAATGAAACAGATATAGAGTAAAATATAGTAAAAGTCTTATTTACAATACATACAAAACTATACACTAGCAAGCCACTTTATTAGGTACACCTGTTCAGTTGCTCATTAACAACTCTCTAATCAGCCAATCACATGTCAACAGTTCAGTACATTTAGGCACATAGGTCAAGATGACCTGTTGGAAGTTTAAACCAAGCATCAGAATGAGGAAGACACAGGGGCCCACAAGCCAGTGTAGTCCTAGTGCCGGTCCCAAGCCCGGGTAAATGGTGAGGGTTGCGTCAGGAAGGGCATCCGGCGTAAAAACTGTGCCAAATCAAATATGCAGATTCAGAACACGACTTCCAAGAAGAAGAAGAATGAGGAAGACAGATTTAAGTGACTTTGAACATGACATGGTTGTTGGTTGCCAAAAGGACTGGACTGGACAAATCTGCAGCAACTGCATGATGCTATCATGTTAATATGGACCAAAATCTCAGACAAATGTCCAGGACCTTGTTGAATTTATGACATGAAGGTTTAAGGCAGTTCTGAAGGCAAAACAGGGTTCTACCCAGTACTAGCAAGGTGTAACTAATGAAATGGCCAGTAAGTGCATATTTTTTATATTTTTTTTCTTTGGTAAATAAGGGAAGCAAGAAAAAGCAAAAAATCCAATCTCTGCAGATTTTCTACTGCATCCATAAGCTTGAGTCTTTACACTAATGTTTCGTAGCATCACTTTGCAAAAATAAAACAGGCTATTTTGACAAAAGCATGAATTTGGAAAGGCTTAAGTCCTATGTCCTTAACATTGTGTTTTCCATTTTTTATGTAGTGCAAAATAAATGCTTCGTAGTGTTACTATTTTGGCTGGCTATATGAGTGATCTGAAAATAGTGAAGCTTTGAGTGCAGAAAAAATGTTGAAAATTGGGTTTTGTGTTTAAAGTTTCAAGAAAAAGGGTGTTGGGTTTCAGGAAATCTTAAATCTTAGAATTTGTGAAAAACTGTAATTAAACTCTAGGGGATCGTAATCTAAAATATCTGTGACCATCTTTTGGTCTTCTGTGAAAGTAAACGTTTCACTGGCAAAAGAAAAAAGCGTTACAATGTAACAGGATGTAGTGTGTACTGTCTTAATTGGGTTAAAATTGGCAACTGTTCAACTCCTTTCAAAGAAAACTTTTCAAGTCCCGTTAGACAGAGCTTTGGTAAGCTTTTAATTAGAAGTGAACGGCCGTATATCTATGATATGTCATCAGAGAAGAGAAGAGAAGAGAAGAGAAGAGAAAACGAAAATCTGCTTCATGGATATTATCAGTGACCAAGCAGCTAGGAGCAGCTCTGAGTAGGACCTTGGATGTGAAGGGGAGACAAGGAAATAGATCAAGAGACGATCAGTTTGATTTGCTCTCTCTCACACCTCCTTCCTTCCAGGGGAGTGTTGGTCTGGCACGCTCATCCCTATCAGTCCGTGATCATAATGGAATTGGTTTGAGAATGTGTGGGATGGGGGTGTTACTCCTTGAAACAGGAGCCCAGGCTTTATCCTGCTCTCCATGCTTTCAGCATGTGGGAAGACAAAGGATTTATGTAGCACTGTGACATATTAAATCACTGCCAAGCTGTCGGCAAGTCATTCAAAACACACCAAGGATGAAACACCCTATCATCAGGAAAGGAGTAGAAAGAGAATGAGAAACAGAGAATAAGGTGGAATGGTTTCCAGAGACCTCTGGCAGCAATACAAAGAGTGACAATGCTGGGACAGAAAAAGGGACAGAGATTTTGGCTGCATGGGGTGGGAGGCGGAGTGACCACAGGCCAAGCCCCGAATTGTTTTCTGTGTGCACAATACAAAGGCTTGCACAGACTTGCAACTGAGCAAACAGGGGTTTTATCGTAATGCACGCAGTGTCTCTGCATGACGCAGAGCCTGACCCGCCAGCCAGACCATTATCTGAGAGAAAGACCATTACCTCCCATTAACTGAGAAGAACAGCTTCTAGAATCCATGCTTTTCTCTAGCTGAGCAAGTGGCGTAATTACAAAAAGAATGGCCTGTTATCTGTAAAAACTAGCAGCGTAGATAAATCAACTGCATTTGTCTGGCTACGGCTAGCAACTTGAAATAGCCAATGCTTAGATGAAATGGCTGCAGGATGATTTAAAGGACCATCAGGGGCAACCAGTACCCTGAGACAACTCCTCCCCAGGGAGGACGGGGCAACCCAGGTCACTTTGGCCGACTCACGCTGGATTTATACGATCAACCTTCTGCCTGTGGACAAACACATCCATCTCTCCTTGCCTACCACCCGCTCTGTCTCCTGGAGGCTCCTGCTGCTAAGAGACAGAGTTACTATCAGCACTCTTTTCTTCTATCTTCCTCACCAAAAAAAAAGAACAAAAAATTCAAGTGCCTTGGGAGTAAACAATTGCCTGATGAGCACAAGAATGAGCCAAAAAAGCGACAAAAAAAAGACAGCTCTAAAAATCTACTTAGAGAAAACAACAACTCACACTGCAGGAGTACCTGTGTGGGGCAAAGCTACCTGAATGAAAAATGAGAATTAGTAGAGGTGTGCTTTAAGTATGTGGGGTATAAGAGAGGAAAAACAAAAGGCAGAGGTAGTAAACAGAGCAAATGGAAGAAAAGAAAAAGAAAGGTTTTATGATTAGACATCTAAGTCATTTATCAACAAAAATGACATTTTTACTATTGGAAATGTGGGGATAAGCATCTTCCTCCTTGATTTTATCAGTTTTCTTTCCCTCGTGAGGTTTTGGGCTCATTAAAGAAATTTCAGTCAGTACCACTAAAGATGTGCAGCATCTGCAGGCAGACTCAAATAGCAGGCCTGATATGAGATTTGTGAAATGGGTGTTGGTTGAGCCATCAGGTGATGTCAGTTGGCATTTAGATCAGCTGTTAGATGTACAGAGGGTAGGAAAGTATTCAGACCCCTTTAAATTTTTCACTCTTTGTGTCATTGCAGCCATTTGCCAAAATCAAAAAAGTTCATTTTATTTCTCATTAATGTACACTCAGCACCCCATTTTGACAGAAAAAAACCAGAAATGTAGACATTTTTGCAAATTTATTAAAAAAGAAAAACTGAAATATCACATGGTCATAAGTATTCAGACCCTTTGCAGTGACACTCATATTTAACTCACATGCTGTCCATTTCTTCTGATCCTCCTTGAGATGGTTCTGCTCATTCACTGGAGTCCAGCTGTGTTTAATTAAACTGATCGGACTTGATTTGGAAAGGCACACACCTGTCTATATAAGACCTTACAGCT
>VUQH01031392.1:0-15257 GCA_015106775.1 Etroplus canarensis
GGCCACAGTCCAGAGAGTGGAGCATAGCCAGCACAGAGAGAAGAAACCTGGCCGATACACACACACACACACACATACACACACACACACGCACACACACACACACACACACACACACACACACACACACACACACACACAGAAACACAAACACACAGAGGGAGAACTGACACACATAAAGTCACAGATGAGACACATTCACGAAGAAATGCACATATTACCTCACTCACTCTCTCTTTCACACACAAACAAACTTTCTCTTTCTCACTCACTTTTCCCACTCTTTGTCTCTCTCTCTCTCACACACACACACACACACACACACACACACCCTATCACTCTCTCTTGTCTGCTTCTTCCCCCTTTTTCGCACATCCTTGTTTTTCTTTTCCTTTCTCATACGCTCATCTTCTTGTGCTCCTTTCCCCCGTCCTCTCATCTCCACAATCTTAAAGTCCTCCACTTCCCTTTGACTTCATCCTTCATCTTTCGTCCCCCCCCCTTCACACACACATACACCCACACACACTCCTCTTCCCACACGCCTCACAGCAGCACTAGATTGGGGGCTTTTCATTTTGACAGCCCTGTTCTACTGGTGTCCTTTTTTCCTTTTACTGTCTCACTGTTCACTCAATCGCTAACCTTTCCTCCCATCCTTCCTTCCCTCCTGTGTTTTATTTCGCTCCTCATTTTTTGCCACTGTGTCCCTCTGCTGTCTTTATTCCCCTCTTCTTTTTTCTCGTCTCCCCTCCCGTTCTCCCTCCTGAGTTTTATCACTCGTCATTACCCAGGGGATTGGCCTTAGATGGCTGATAGAGCCTTTTGGCTAATTGTCGCCATTTAGATTCACTGGTTGTTAACCAGTCAGAGTAATCACATGCACATAGACACATACACACACACACATACACACACATAGACACACACTGTAGCATGAACATGCAAAACCCCCTCCTCCTGACATACACACTCACACACATGCTGGAAGCAGCGAGGGGGTGTTGGTGGTTTTGCAGTGTGACTGTGGAATGCGTAGGATGAGTTTTTATGGAGTGCTGTTTACTTTGGCCACCACCGTTAAACTTTTAACGGCTGCCAATTAACGGGCCAGCAAGGACACTCTGTGGGGCATGAAACCAGCTGCTGGGGAACACACACGCATACATGGACAATCTAAGCCATTTTTCCACATACTGTGGAGATGTGTACCTCTTGTGTGGTGTATGTGTGGGTCTGCATTAGTGTATGTGAGATTGTGGTAATTTGTCTGCCCCCACCCCCACCCTCCTCAACCACCATGACAACCATATACACACTTATACACACCCGCAGCACTGCTCATCCATCGCTGCATCCATCCACCCCCATGAACGCAACCCCCAAGACCTCCTCTATCCCACGATGCAGTTCAACGTCCTTGAAGACGAGGAACAGTGAAACGACCATTTACCTCCCAGTGACCTCCTGGGAGGGCCTTGTGTATGTGTGTGTGTGTGAGTGTGTGTGTTTTAGAGAGGGGGTGGGCTGGGGTGTTGCGATGCTTCATACTGTTTGTCTTGGGTTTGAGCAAATTCCAACCAGTAAAATGCTGCAAACACTTGGCAGTGGTTGTCGGCTGTGGTTTTTGTCACCACTTTGTCCACTGTAAATAATGTCAACTCATCTGGCATGTTTGTGCAAAAGTGCATTTATGGTGAAAGTAGCACTAACCGGCCATGAGTTTTTTCCTGCATTTTCCAAAATGGCCCCATTTCATGATAGATTGTAGAGATAAACTGTTTGTTTAGACGGCTGTTGAATGTCAGTGCTGCAAAGAAACATCAATTCTTTCTTGCTCTGCCTCCCACTGTTAGGGTACTCCAGCTATTCAGGAAGTCTTGCGTCTCCTTTTCTTCCCATGAGTCCCCTGGATCACCATAGCAACAGCCTCTATGGACAGCACCGCTTCTATGAAACTCAAAAAGGTAGGTGTTTCTGGATGTCTGAATTTGACAAAATAGCTTTTTATATACAAGGCTTCCCTAAACTGCTTAATCAGCATCATCACAGTAATAAGAACAGCTCTTTTACTCTTTTTTCACTCTTCCTTTTTTACATAAAAAGAAAAAAATTTTCATGTACTGTAATATGTGAAATTCTCGAGCCACTTGTCAGTTCTTCATATTTTGCTGGGAAAATTGAAAATAGGAGCACCGATTAAGTTAAACATGCATATGTAAATGGAAATACAGTACATAAAGCAAAAACAGTTTGTACAAGTCTAATGAGCTTGAAAGTCAATATTTTATCAATATTTTATGATCACCTTTATTCTTCAACACAGCCTGAACTGTCTTAGGCAAGCTTTTGTGTTATTTCTTTAAGTAGTCTTCTTGAATAGTTCTCCAGGCTTCTTGAAGGACATTCCAAAGCTCTTTGGAGATCGGCTGCCTTATGTTCTTTCCTCTCTTAAGGCGGCCACACGCTGCTTCCATAAATGTTGAGATCTGGACAAGACCTGTTGCTGCTGTTTTTCAGCCCAGTGCTTGTGTAATTTGGCATACCTCAACCTTTTCTCTGATTTCCCTTACTTACCCTTAGAATGGCTTCCTGACAGCCACCCTTCCACTTAGGCCATTTCTGATGAAACACCAGCAGACAGATCAACTGAAGGGCCAGCTGTATCTCAGGTCTCGCATTAGGTGTTTGCCTGATTTTGATCTATTTCTTAAGGACGTGACTTTGAGATAGTGTTTATCTGCTGCAGATAGTCGTTTAGGTCTGCCACTTCTTATTTTTGCCCTCCACTTGTCCATTTTCCTTAATTTTTTAAGGACTGTGGCAAGATAAGCCAAGTCTGCCGCTAATAGTCAGTTAAAAGGACCGGACTGAAAATGAGTGAAAAAGCAGGAAATGTCCAAGTAAAAACTTTGAAAGACCTTAAAAAGGACTGGAGAACTATTGTTCAAGACCACTTTAAAAAATTACAAGAAAGTCTGGCTCCTTGAAAGCAAACTATAAACAAATGAGGGATGTCTTGAGACTTTTGCACAGTATTGTAGTTATTTTAATTAAACTTACTTGAAATTATCTCTTGAATCACTTCAGAATCTTATACATCTCCAATTCTAAACAGATATTTTAATTCTTCTCATCACCTTTTAGATCATTTTTACCTGAGAGGCCTTCCTCCTCAGCCCCCTCTGCTCTCCACCGGTCACAGCCTTCCTCCATTGTCCAGGACAGCACCAGGACACCCACTTGGCTCTTGCAGCAGGGAGACGGACACTGGGGGAGGTGGTGGCAAGAGCACCAAGGACATTGGTGAGAAAAGCATTTCATCTATGTCAAAGGAAAAGGAGCGATCAAGCAGCAAGGAGCGGCACCAGGAAAGCAAAGACAAACTTAGTCATCACCATCCTCATCAGATGAGCCCTGGTACCACTCCATCTGGCCACCACCAACAAGCTTTCCCACACCCTCACGCTGCCCTTCTTCCTCACCTCACCCTCCAAGGAAGGGAAGAAGACCACAGACACTCTGCGGAGCGACACAAAGAGTACAGAGACAGTGACTCAGGCAGTCAGGGAGTGAAACATATGAGTGCCTGTAAATTGTCCAGTGGCTCGGGAGCAGAGGCTAGCTCTCGAGGAAAGGGGGGAGCACTAAGCAGCTGTGGTGGTGGTGGGGTTGGTAGACCTCCATCTGGAGGCAGCAGGCGGTGCTCCAAAGATGGACCTATAAATGGGGAGATGAGAATTAGTGAATCCTCAACTTCCTCATCTGAATGTATGAGACGTGGGGCAGCTGCAGCAACAGCAATCTTGGCACCTCCAACTCCCCACTCAGTGGCTTCCTACTCTATGCCTCCTCCTCCCCCTCCACCGCCTCCTCCTCATGCCTTGCACATGGGATCCACAGTCACAGGAGGGTGGCTACACCATGCCCACCATCATTCTCATCCTGAGTTTTACTGTCCTCCTGCCCCTCTCACACTCACACCCTCCAAAGATCCAGCATCTGCTCCTGGAGGATCTGGCAGAGATGCAAAGGTCATTGGCCCAACTTATGTGCCCTCAGTTGGGCCACTGGGGGACCTGGCAGCCCCTGATTGTCGTGGTGCAGGAGGAGGAGGGAGAAAGGCAGATGATAAAAGTGGAGAAGGATCTTATGAAAGTTCCTCTCAGCATCTCAACCAACTTAGTAGCTGCCAAAAGAAGGACAAATCCCAGCAACACCAGCAGCAGCTGGGATATGGCAAGGCTGACAAACCTCCTGACTGGAGTGTCCAAACACAACACTTCCATAAACGCAGCTCCAACTCAAGCTCTCAGCCTGAACTGCAGTCTTGCAGCCTGGAAACGTCTTCATCCTTCAGAGATGTTGAGGTTGTGGACAACGTTTATCGACCTTCACTCACACCAGATGCCCAGGAGAAACAGCTCGGTGCACAGGGCACATCCAAGAATTGTCCTGATACCAGCACTTCTCCCTTCAAGGACTGTTCCCATTCTGGTTCTGATGGGAAGATAGGATTGGGGGCAGCATCTCCAAGGGAAGGACAAAAGGTTGCAAGGATAAGGCACCAGCAGCACAGCAGCCATGGAACATGTGCAGAAGACAAGGGAAGAGAAGGAACTCAGACAGCACTTTCATGGGGGGCTCGAGGTGGCCACCAGGAGGACCAGAGAAAAGGCACTAACCATACATCACTTGGTAAAGGTGAAGTAAAAGGGCTCAGCAACAAAGCTCCAAATAATGATCCCAATCAGCCCCTCTCTCAGCTTCCACCACCTCTATCGTGCTCCTCATCACACACCACTGACAGCGAGGGAAGTGCTATGAAGAACCTAATGAACTACAGCTCCCAGCAGCCTTTGCTGCTGCCACAGCAGAGCCCCTTTGGAGGTCTGGGCTGCCTCAAGCAGGGTGGAGACAGATCAGAGAAGGGGGACAGAGGAGGAGCTAAAAGCAACACCTCCCAGCAGGACCCTCCCAAACAGTCGCTCCCTCCTCGTCGAGGTTCCACTAATGAGGGAGAGAAAAGTGACAGAGGTGGGAAGGAGGCGGGTGAAGCAGGAGAAGGGGAGGTACGACAGCCTCCAGTCGGCATAGCAGTTGCAGTAGCCAGGCCTCCCCATCGTTCTCCAGACAGCACCCCTGGCCATGGCAGACAAGGCAGGGTACTGCCCAGCTTGAAAGGTCAGTGATTATTTGTGCTCCATGCATTGAAAATTAAAGCAAAAATTTCTCTTTAGACTGCATTAAAAAGAAATATTAGCAAGTAGTAGTAACTTAAGAATTACTGCAGAAGCCTTCCATGTTGATCTACTAGTTTGCTTGTTAAAAGAGACATTTACTGCAAAGAAGCAGAGAAAGTGATTTTGCATGGCAAGTGGTCATCATTGCCCTTCTAAGTATTATAGACCATCACATTTTGGCATAGACAATTGCAAATGAAGTGCACTGAGAGTCAGTATGTAGCTATGAAACTAGATAACTTGGTCTTAGTTTGGAGACTTTTGTTAGAACATTTCTATGTAGTACAATATTTACTGAAGTGTGTAGTACATTTATTTCCAATTGCCAGATCAAATATTTCTAGCTGTGCCCACATTTTGCAAAAATGTTAAACCCGTCAGATGTCTGACCAAACTCAATACTAATTTCTTCGACAGTGAAAATGACAATTTATTACACAGAAACACTGAATAACACCACCGATGTTGATTTTAGCTAGCTAGTTAAATTGCTCAGTGGTCCCTCACCTTCTAATGCTTAACCAAGATGGTGACCATTAAGAGTGACTCCACTTTTTGACTTTTACCTGTATATCATCTGGGTACATTTATAGTCACTTAATATAAGCTTAAGTACCAAAGTATTAGATTCAAGTCACAGCATATGTGTATATTTAGTACTGTATTGTGTGAGTGAAAATACCTATAAGCATATTTCTCCTGTTGTATTTGTGATTCAGGGCTGTCACGCCCCGTGTATCCTCTTGGTCGGGAGGCAGAGGAGAGGAAGAGGATGACAGAGGACCAGATTAGTCTTCATCACCTGGACAGGGACAGAGAAATGATCATCAGGTACACTTAAAGCCACAACACATATTAATGCACGCACACACGCATGCAGCGGCACACATTCACACACTAGCATCTGTTCATTTTTCCTCTTATCTGATAAGCTGTAGTTCTTTTATTCTCTTGGCTTCTCTCTTCCAGTCTGAAGCTCTGCATCTCTTCTCTCTCATCCCCTCACTCCATTTACTCTTCTCACCCTTTGATGTGGTATTTCTGTACTCCCTCACTTTCTCGCTTCCCTTCTCTCTCTTTCTGCCTAAGATGAGATGTGGTGCATTAATGTTACGGGGACTAATATGATGTCTCTGAAGTATCAGGCTCTTATTATGTAGTCATATTAAGGGAAGAAAACATATAATGAGAACTCATAGACCAGGCGCAAGATGATGGCTGTTCCTGTTGCCGTCACATTTCCTTTTCTTGATGATTATAATGGTGGCAGTGGTAATGAAGATGACAAGGATGAAGATAATGATCATAATGACGGTGATGATGATGACAATAAGAGGGATAATCAAGATAATGACAAAGTTCTCCCCGCCTACTGCCATGACAGGGAAAACAAGGATTGTGTGGAGTTTGCCAGGATCCACCCTTCTAGCAGCTGCCACGGTGATCTGACCTCTCACCTCTTGGTCCCTGGAGGAGCAAGCCAGTTAGGGGCTGACCCTGCTGCCCATGCTCACCCAGGTCACCACCACTGGATGCAGAGAACAGGGAGCCCCTCCCTCTGGATGGGGCATTCATACAGTGAGTAGAGTGAACAGGGGGTGCTTGATGTACCTAACTGCCTGTTTTGCTTTTGAGCAAAGTTTGTGTGCTATTTTATTGTTGGATTTCATATTGTATGTTCTTTTTTTTCTAGTGTTTTAGCTCTTTCTTTCTTTTTCATTGCAGTTAAAACTGATATTTTTTTATATTATAGGTCTGAGTCATGTGGGAATGAGCCCTGGTTTCCCACCAGGTCTGCCCAGCACTCTGCAGCCAGTCTTGGACCCTAACTCCCCACTAATGGTTCTTCCAACAGAACCAGGGCCTCATCATCACCTCGGTACGCTAAGCATCGTCATACACACACACAACCTGCAGATCCCATATTCAATGCTGTCTGCCTCCTCCCTCTTCCCCTTTTCATTTGTATCATCAAAGCTGCTGCCATTTCTCTCCCAGAGTTTTAGTATCATTGGCTAATCATAATATAATGCTCAACTAAGTCCCTCTGTCAGTGGGACCATGTTTTATAGCTTCGTTAATGGGAGCAGCTACTCCACTGCCCCCCCTCTGCGTGTGCCCAGCATTATGCAAACCATTTTAACTGGCGTTTCATCTCTCTTGTGGTGGAGCACTGAGGTGTTTGGACTGGACTTTGTGCTTTCTGTGTGTGTGTTTAAAGTTATGTTCATGTTTGAGACAATATAATATGTAAAGGAGCTGTACACAGATTGTACACCTCAGCCATTGCTGGAGAGAGAAAAGTGTTTGTGTGTGTGTGTGTGTGTGTGTGAACGCTGCTTTGCAAACAGGCTGTGAAATTTAATTATCTCCCGCCTCCCTTGCCTCACTCCGTGAGAGTTCCTGCAGAGAGGGGAAGTGCATCCACTGAACCCTTCCCCTGGGAAACATTAGCCCACTCAGGCTAATCTCACAGAACAAAGGTTCCCAGCGACAAGGCAGCCAAAGATGTGCGTGTGTGTGTGTGTGTGTGTGTGTGCGTGCGTGCGTGTGAACATGTGAATTCATATGAGCTGAGGGTGAGGCTTTGACAGAAAATGTGTGCTTCCCTGCACAGAAAAACTTCATAGGAGTTAAAACTGGTTATTGTAGGTTGTGAAGCATACATTCATTATTCAGTGACTGTGTCTGGGGTCAGTATACAGTTTCATTTATTCAGGCAACAGATGTTCTGACCAACAGTGGCCTGCTGTATCCTTTTCATATCTTTTCCTCTGAATTCTCCTCTAGATGTTCTGGAGCAGTCAGGCCTGTGGCCTCCTGTTTATGGAGGCCGAGGCCCCCCTCCACACCTGCAGCACCACCCGGTCTACTCCCGCCCCTCATTCCTACGGCAACAGGAGCTGTATGCCCTCCAGCATCAGCACCAGCAGCAGCAGCGAGCCATGGAGCACATGCAACGCCAATCCTTAGGACATGTAAGACAAGCATAAACCAGAAACATATGTAAAGAGGTTGGATTTTATTATTGTGAAACTGTGGACAAATTAGAATTAGGAAACACTGTGAGCTTGTGCAAAAGCAAATCTTCCTCTTTTCAGCTGTTATGACTAGAATACACAACTATTCATTTGTCTGAAGATCTCTCAGTGCAGATATCCTCATTTCTCAACACTAAAAGAAAAGCATATGCAAAACCACTCTCAGTGACTTCCTCGTTTGTTAGAAAATGACTTTACAGATAAAGGTGTGTTGGTGTGGTACTTTTGCACTCTCACATTACCAGATCATTGGACAATCAAACAGTGTGATCTGCTCAATCTACAGTTCTTTTTTATTGCTTTTCTGTCAGGTTTTTCAGCATTTGTCCTGCAGCAAAATGCTGCATTTCTTGCAGTTGTGCAATCACAACTGGCCAGCTAGAACAAAAACTTGTCATAGTGTTAAATCAGCAGATTTAAAATGTATTCATGGAAACATTGTAAGGATAATTTCTTAAAATTGTATTTTCTGTGTCTTCTTTCAAAGAGAAAACCTGAAGACAACACTATTACTGTGGAAGATTCAACTCATCAATCTCCAGCCTCCAGGACTCCCTCTTCTTCTTCTTCCACTTCCACTGCCACCTCCCATGCAGCTAAACCCTTCTCTCACACTCCGCCTCCACCTAAAACATCCACACCTTCTCCAGGAATGTGCCCCAACAGCCGTCAGTCACCGTGCTACCATTCCCCCTCAACGCTTTCACACCCGCCAAATCCTCTGACCCCTGCACCAAGCCCAGCTGCAGCAGCTCCACGGTCCCCAGCCCTCAGCCCTGCTCCTTCACACCTCTCTAAAGGCCTGGAACGGGGCAGTGACAGAGGAGAAGGACAGCCACCTCAGGACTACCCACAATCCCTTGAGCCAGGTTTGTGCGCAAATAAGCCTTTAGGCTTCTTAATGAATCCAGTGTCCGAACTGAAAGAACCATTCCAGAAGGTTGTACTGTCAGATATCATAAAGACAGCAAACAGGACACAGAGATAGACAGATATAGTGTAAGAGAAAAACAAGCAGGAAAGTGATGGAGGCTGCTGCTGCTGCTGCTGTTGAAATGCAGCTCTAGGCTTTGAAGTGTGGTATTCTTTTGATTTTGCAGAAATTGTTTGAAGCATGGCTGATCCCTTACTCACTGTGTCCTTGAGTGTATGTGTGCACTTTTTCTGTGAGAGCCAAAGAGGGACAGCGGGCAGGCAAGCCATTAAGGTCAGAAAAAGCATATGGGCACTCTTTGTGTGTATGTGTGTGACCTGCCAGCGTGCATATGTGTGTCAGTGAAGGTCAGTGAAATCTTCAGATAGAGCCTCCTTATCCTTCAGGGGTCCTTGAAAAGTACACGCGGAAGGATTCACATTCATCTAGCTGCGTTGTCAGGGGGCGGAGGGATACCATCAATAATAAGAGAGCAGGGGTGACAGGGCTGGCGCTGCAATCACAGGAAAACGGCAAGGTGTCATCAATATCCCACACAGATCTATATACTTGCTCTTCTACACACATGCTGTATAATACACACCACTGCACACAAACTATGTGTTTTCTGCACCTTGCTGTATTATGCCAACTGCAGTCACTAGGTTTATCCTGTCTACCTGAACAGAATGGCAATGAATTTAAAGAACAAGAAACTGCAGTTTACTGTCCTGTATTTCCGGCTGACATACAGACTTTAATGCCAAAAAGCCTTTTTTGACCTGTGCTCCCTCCTTTTTCCAACAGACTTGCCACCTGTTTATACTTACCCTCCGATCACCATGGGTTACAAGTCCGGGCCCTCGCCCCCTGAAGCTCGACAGGCTGAACAACCTATGGTGGAGGATGAGCCAGCAGAGCCTGACTCCAAGTCCCTCCCACACCAGTGCCACATCAAACCTCTTACTATAGAAGATGAAGAGCTGAGGAAAGAAGACAATGAGAGTGTTTGTGAAGTGGTGGAATCCCAGTGTGGACTTACAGAGGAGGCAAAGCAGGAAACAAAAGGCTGCTCGGTCTCTCAGCCTCAAAGTGAGATTTCTGGACTGCCGCCATGCCCTTTCCCAGCTCCAGTCCCAGATTCAGCCTGCCCAGCCACAGCCACAGGCAAAACCCTAAAAGTAGAGCTCTCTCTGGGTTGCCCGGGCCAGCAGGCTGGCCTGGAGGAGCCCCAGCTACCCGAAGAGCAGGAGAATGATATGGAGCATGGAAAAGAGGACATTGAGGGGCATAAGGGAGAGAAAATGGAGCTTGAACCGACAGAATGTACAGTCTCTGTGCCTGTAAGGCCTGAAGAAGTGGAGACAGAGGAGAATAGGCACAAAGAAGAAGGGAATATAGAGGTAGTTGAGGATGAGGAAGAAGAGGAGGGGGATGAGAGAAGTCCAAGTGAGGGCTTGGTGGAATTAACGTGTAGCTCTCCTGCTCCTTCCACGTCTGCTGACCCAGTCCTCCGTCCAACGGCAAGTGCAGCAGCCCATCTCCAAGAGGCCTACATGTGGAGCCTGGAGCTCCTAATTGCTGCAGCTCTGTGTGCAAGCAGAGATGCTTTGTACCCACCATTACCTGTTGACCAGACCCAATGCCCTCCACTTCACCATGGCATGGAGATACTAGGGGAACTGGCCGAGCTGGAGATCCAGCAGAGGAGCAGGGAGAGCAAAGAAAGAGACACCGAAGGTGAGAAGAAGTTCATTTGAGAATGCATAATTTTATCAACAGCCACAAGCTGGTATTGTCACCTTATTATTATCATAATTTGTCTGTGTGTGTGTGCATGTGTCATTATGGCAAAAGGTGGTCTAACTGTCAATATCTGGAGGTGTTGGCCATATTCAAAACCTTGAAAAGTTAAAAAAAATGCATATGAAATTAAACCAAAATGGTATTTACCCCTGCCCCCCAACAACTGGCCATATCCTACTTTCATTGTGTTCTCATAGTAAAAAGGACCAAAATGCCCCTAAAAATGAGATCAAGGAAAAAGGAAAAAAAATGTTCCCCTGCTCCTTTTTTTTCTTGCAACGCAATCACACACTTACAGTAAACACAAAAAAGGAGCTTTGGGAGATGTGTGCAATCCAGATGTGTCTCATGTCACACACTAACACACACACAAAAGAATCCTACCAACAGTCCTGCTTCCTCCTTCAGCTCTGATTCTCTACTCTTGCCCATAGACCATATTTTTCCCTCTGGGAAGGATATGTGTGTGTGTGTGTGTGTGTGTGTGTGTGTGTCTGTGTGTGTTTCGAGGGGACCCAGAGATGGACAAACAAGCTAAGCTTTAGACACAAGCCAGGACACACACACACACTCTGCCCAGTGTGGCCCCCAGGCTCTGGCGACTTGCTTTGCTAATTAGACCCTTTCCTTTAAAACACTTCTCCTGTAAGCGCTCCTATTTTCCTCTTGTCCCTCTGAGAGAAAGTGTTTTTATTTATGCCAGCATCTGTGTGTGTACAATTTGTACGTGGCGTGCACGCTGGTGTGTGTGTGTGTGTGTGTGTGTGTGTGTGTGTGTGTGTGTGTGTGTGTGTGTGTGTGTAAGCTGTTAAGTAATCCCAGATGAATCCCTGCTCTCCTCCATCAGAGTCTATGTGTCTCTCCACCAGGCTGCTTGCTCCCTGCCTGTGCCTCCTCCTGCCTCTCCTCCTCCTCCCTCTTTGTTATTCCCCCCCACCCCCCACCCACATCTTCTTTTTCTTTTTTTTATTAAACCAATGTAATCTTGTGTGTAAATCCTGCCTCTGCAAGCCTTGTTGACGGAATTAATAAGTGTAAAAATCATAAGTCGCTGCGCTGCTGTCTGTGCATGTGTGTGTGTCAGAGATACAAAGTGTGTGAGTGTGCATTTGTTTACACGTGCATGCACGTGGTTAGCATGTGTAATAGGTGTGAAATCAATAAGCCCTGTCGTGGCGTGGAAAGCGATCTTCAAGTTGCAACACATTTATTTAAAACCCCGCTCTGACCTCATCGCAGAGAATGTTATTAATACTGCTGATGGCGTTTTTGTCATTGTGAATGCGTTGGGGAGATGAAACCGACACCAGACAGATGCATTTATGGCATTCCTTGATGCAGAAGGATATCTCAGCTGTTCACTGGAGATCACAATTACAGATTAAGGAATCAAGATATGCTTTCCCCTTGCTTTGTATGAATTATCACTATTATGTCTATTTACACATAGACAGAGGAGGTGTTTGTATAATTTATTCCTTCACATTTCCTTTATTTTGAAATTTCACACCAATAAATTCCTTAATGGCCTCTAATGATGACTAGGTCCATAGCAGCTTTAATGGTTTTTAATTTTCCTCTATTGTTTTTGTTTTTCCCCTTGAAATCCCCTGTGCCACCTCTTATTACACCCTTCACCCCCGTTAGAGACACACTATGGTGTTATTATTGTGCAAAGATGAGTGTGTATGTCTGTGTGTGCAGTGTGCTGTAGGCGGAAGGTATCTATCGATTGTGGCCATCCTCCAGGATACTAAACTAGGCGTGGTGATGTCAGTGGTGATGTCATCCTGACAGGGTAATCGGAGCGTGCCATTGGCTCAGGGGTCTGACAGATGAGATGGCATTGACCTCTGCGAGCCAGGACAGGACAAAGCCGCATCTCTCAGCTCCTTCCCGCTTGCTCCGTCGCTCTCTGAGGAGTTACCTGTCAATCTCATATCCGTTTGTTCGCGCACGCTCCCATTTCTCTCCTCACAGACAAAGACTGCATCCTTCCTGCCCTCCTTTCTTTCTCCTCTGTTTACTGTGTTTCTGTCTCCATCTTCCACTCACACACACACAGGTTTTAATGATGTCAGGTGTCAGTGAATAAGGCCTTGCAGTTCCGGTGCACAGAGTGCGAGTGAACCAGTAAAACCTCTCCTCTGTTCTCCTTTCCTCGTCTCCTAGTTTTCCCTCCTCATCTTCTCCTCTAAGGGGAAATTGGATTCTGTCCATGTCCATAATGAGGAGATGTAGGAGAATAAATAGATAGCTCAATAAACACTTTGCCTCTTATTGCTTCTCCTCCCCTTTACTCCCCATCCCTCCCTCCCTTCTTCTCACCGCATCGCACAGTCCTCCTTCTCCTCCTCCTCTTACCGCTCGTCTCTCCAATTCTCCCTCACATACACTCATGCAGTTTGCCCATGTCTGCGTAGCTCAGCGAAAATGTTGTAGGTGCCTGTGTGTATTCAAACTAAGTGTGTTTTATTTGCATACGTGTGTGTGGGTACGTGTGTGGACTGTCTCATGAATATTCCGTTTCATCTGCCGCTGCTGTGACAATGACAGAGTTAATGACAGTGACAGATGTAGAGATCGTTCTCCGCCGCTCCCCCTCACGTGTGTGTCTGTGTGTACGATTAGGCATGAACACTAGTATACATCAAATAAACTACACAGCTAATATCATAAATATCACCACTTTTCAAGACACGGTTTCATCACTCGAGAAATAAATCCGTTCAGCTCACAGTATGTTTTATAACCCGGTGTCAGCTGCTATGTGATGTACCAATCTAAACTGAAACAATCTGTCTCCATGCAGGTGAGGACATGCTGACCTTTGACCTCCACAGTCTGGCAACGCTGGCGGCTGCCCGTGCCCTGGAAATGGGAGAGGGAGGGGCTGTGGATGTGGGAACTGACCAGCAGTGTCCAATCAGGAAGAGGCTTAACCTGCGCAGGAAGTGCAGCTGGACGCCTCGCCATGAACCGGTGAGTCATAATTGTATTTTGTGTTTATACATGTACTGGTAAATCATTCAGTGTGGCTTTTTGAAGTGGTGACCAACTGACACATAGCTGAGTTCTTTTACACTAACTATAGTTAAAGCCCAGAGAGGACACACAGAAGGCTGTCATTTATACTTTCTACACATTTTATCCTGTTTCTCTCAAACAACTGAGAAATCAGCAGAGAATGCCTATTGATCATTACCAGTGATCCAAATGATAACTGGACAGTCGCTTTTCTCAGAGTTTCACTAAATAACATTACAGTATGATAGAAAATTTAAAATGGCATAGAAATTAATGAATTAGCATAGAGTCCTATAAGTAATGCATAATATTTGACTTTATTTCTTCTTTGTTTCTTTTTTCCAGCCCTGTGCTCTGAAATACTTGGAGTATAATTTATTTATTTTCTTCTAAAAATCTCAGTGATTCCCTTGTTTTGTTATATACACTTTTAAGTACTGATATTAATTAATGAGTATTTTATATGCACTGAGCCAGACAGTAAAATTACACCATAAATTGTGAGGAATTATGCAGTAAAAGTTGGAAAATTACACCATAAAATTAACGTAATACGTGATGTTAACGAATGAGCATTAAAATGTAAGCGCAAGCGCAAAAGCAGAGTGGACTATAAAAAATTCAGCTGTACCTGTTACACTGTGTTTACTGATTAACTGGATATAATTGATGATGTAGTTGATTTTTTTAAAAGGCCTTTTAACGTGGTTTGTGTTGAAGGTAAAAGATAAAAATGCCCACATGAGTGTTTACTCTGTGGTGCATTTTTATGTCTCTCCTTTTGGAATTCCAGACAAGAGAAGGCTGCAACCAGTCTTATTTAATTTTTTTAAATCTACAGATTAATAAATAAGTACTTGGAGTAACCTTTAATCCGTGAAAGCACATACCTGTTATCTGCAACATCATGGTTGTAAGGCTGTAGGAAGCAACATCAGTCTACCAGAAACTTGCCTATAAGGGCAGAAGCTGTTGATTTACTAAAATTAGCAGCTTTACACAAATGTGTGAGCTTTTGGTTACAGGAAAGTCGTCAACAAGCTGGCCAAACACAAGCTGGCTACATATCCAGTGACTGCTATACTAAAGTTGGTGTTCAGCATTTGAATTCCTTTGCTTTCTGTGCGTGTCTGTGTGTGTGTGTGTGTGTGTGTGTGTGTCTATCCATGTTTGTGTATGTGTCAGGTGTGCCCAGTGAAGGGCTCCATGGAGACCATGGGAGGGGAG
>VUQH01031392.1:15277-38947 GCA_015106775.1 Etroplus canarensis
TTTTGCAGAATACATTTAAACCTGCTTTCATGTCTATGTACATCATTCTCAGTGTGTGTGTGTGTGTGTGTGTGTGTGTGTCTATCCATGTTTGTGTATGTGTCAGGTGTGCCCAGTGAAGGGCTCCATGGAGACCATGGGAGGGGAGGAGCTGGCCATGCGTGTCCAGCTGGCTGAGCTACAGCGCCGCTACAAAGAAAAACAGAGAGAACTGGCCAAACTACAGAGGAAACACGACCACCAGTGAGCAGAGACAGCACACACACACACACACACACACACCACACACTTCTTTTTGTCTAGTCTGAATTGTGCATTCCAATATTTGCTATTCTGCTTTCATCCTGCATCCTCCTGATTTATCAGGACTTGCTGCCTGCTCATACTTAATGCAGTTTGACCTGTAGCCGATACGAGCCTCTTCCTGATTTCTCCTGCTGTCCTGACTGCATCTTTAATCTCTCTCCACACTACTCCTCCTCCTTCTTCTTCCACTCTGCAGGAAAGAGGAGACATCTCGTAGCCCTGCTCGCCGGGGGCCTGGCCGCCCCCGCAAGCGCAAGTCCACCCCCGGCCCAGCTGCTGCAGAAAGCTCCAAAAGACTCAGGTCAGTCCTCTGATATTGCGTCAGTATAATCAGTGTGATTGGCAAGCCCAGCTCATTCATCCTGATTTCTGTTTGTGTTTTTAGTGAAAGGCATGGTTGATTTTCAAGAAGTTCTTCTTCAGCTGAATTGATTCGAATGCTCTCTAGCTGATGATTTGCTTGATTGGGCACTGGAAGGAGCTGCTCACACACACGTGCGCGTGTTTGTGCACACACACACACAGGGGGTTATGTGATGGGAGCTGTGAGCTGGGTGTGATTTTTAATGAGTGAAGGTAATGGAGATGAGGGCTTCATTAATCACCATTAATCACTTTTAATCATATTTATCACTTGTATTGATTATGTCCTGATTCCTTGCGAACCTCCAGCATCTATTAATACAGCTGGACAAAGTTCTGATGTACAGTTATTACAGTGATAAATGACTCAACACTACCCCCACCCGCTGCAACACACAGCCGCGCATTATTTTACACCTCACACATTGCAAACTTTCATGCTCACACACATTCCTGCACATACGCTCACACTCACACACAGCCAGTATTCAATGCTGGTAATGATAAATGTGTTTTCTCATGATGCCCCACCTCTGTTAGGATGTGCACCCCTCGCCTTGATAAAATGATTAGAGAAACTCAAGGTTTGTCACGGTTACCATGATTAGAAAGCACTAATGAAAATGACAATGAAAGCCTTTTGTAATACATGCCAGTGCACTACACACACACACACACACACACACACACACATAACTTGTTTAATTAGTAGAGCTGGTTGCTACGTGCCCAAGCAGCATTTCTGTTGCTATTAATAAGCAATGTATCATTTGTTTATGCTTTCATCTTCTAATGAGAGTTGGGGGTAAAATAAAACAGGAAAAGAAAGCGAGTTGAAGAGGAATACTAGTTCTTCTACACTCAACTGACTATTTTGCGAACCATATATGAATAGAAGTTTTTCTCACCTCTAGGTGGTTGCTCTAAAGTGACTGTCAGAGTTCGGAAAGTTATAAAAGATTGTTGGATGCACCAAGCAATGTGTCGTGTTCTGCAGACCAGTCCTGTAATTCCATACAAAACTGAGATTAACGTGCAATGGCAACATAACATGGAACCAGTAAAGGATCGTCCTCAAACTTCGGAAATAATCATTTGTCGTAAAAATCCCTGCATACTGTAAAACTGTGAATCCAGGATGAATGGTCAGACATTGGGGTACTGAAACGGATAGATCTCCTCTCCTCTCCTCTCCTCTCCTCTCCTCTCCTCTCTCGGGAGCAGAGATGCTGAGAGCCAAACCTTCCCTCTCCGGGAATATAGGATTCACCTGCCTCAGACACCAGCTGCTAACACTGTGTGTGTGTGTGTGTGTGTGTGTGTGTGTGTGTGTGTGTGTGTGTGTGTGTGTGTGTGTGTGTGTGTGTGTGTGTGTGTGTGTGTGCGTGCGCGTGCGTGCATGTGTGTTGACTGAGAGAGTATGCAGGCAATGAAGGAAGGACAGAGAGAGGGAGAGAGAGGAAGGGAGGAGTAGTGTTCAATAGAGGTTAGTGTTTATCGATTGAGCCCTGAAGCTCCGGTCAACGGACAGACTCCCCCGAGACTGCTTCATTTCTCTCTCTCTGTCTCTTTCCCTTCCCCCTCAACTATTCTCCTCCTCCCACTGTCTCTCTCCCTCTTCTCCACTCTCTTCACACCAGATAATTCTTACCCTTTTATATGGTGATTCGGCTGAGTTTCACATTCACACGGCCGCTGAATATTTCTGTGTTTGCCGTCAAACTGCACAGAGCCTGTCTCTTACCTCATCAATGTTATGAAGCAGACAAGATGAGTGGGAAGAGAGTGAGACAATAAATGAGCCCAACACAGATGGAAGTGAGGCTAGAAAGAAAAGAGCAAAAAATGCATAGTTCCAGACAATATCATCTTTGAGAGAAAAGAAGTTTGTGATCAGCTTGATTCTCTGTTTTATGGTGGATAAATTCTCATTTTGATGCATCTCTGCTGTGTTTTTGTGTTTTTCAGGGCCGGGCTGAATTTACTGGAGGAAAAAGCCAGGAATTCAGTATCCAATCACAACTTCAAAAGCCTCAGCACTGCACAGGTCAGTTACTCGCTGTTTCTCGTCCACACACACACACACACACACACACACACACACACACACACACACACACAAACGCATGCACACTTAAAACCATTTCCTGTTGCTCTTGTTTTTTTTTCCTTCCTGGATGTTTCAATTAGCAGAAAGAAATCAGTCAATAATTACCTGTTCCCTGACTACAGATGAAAGCTCGCTGTAAGCACAGAGGTCAACCCAGTGCCCTGAGCTCCAGGCTGGCCAGGCGGGTGACCCAGCTGAAGCAGAAAGCTGCAGCCCAGCGTGGTACACAGTCAACAGACATACTGCACTGTAGCGAGAAAGATGCCTCCAAGAGTCACTGCAGACAAGGAGGAAAAGGTGGCTAGACGAACCATTCACAATAACACTTGCTATTCATTAGGTAGCACACTGAAACTGAACTCTGCCCTTTCTGTTGATCTATTAGATCTGCAGCAGGACCAGACAGCCACTCAGACTGTGAAGAGGAAGAGAGGTCGAAAGCCCAAAGCGCCAATGGGCATCAACCCAAACAGAGCTCACCACAAGGACTCTGAGAAGCATGAAGTAGAAGAGAAGAGTGACAGCGAAAGCTCAGAGCATGGTGAGTTACTGCACAGGGTTTCTCTTCATATATAGTCTGGTGTGTCCTCTTGCCGGTTAACCAAAAAGGGATCCTGCAGTTGATCTCCCAGCAATGAAATTCTCTGGCCTTTTTTGACTGCTGGAAAACACATTTTTCTGATAAGAGCTTTGTGACGCAACTAGAAAGCCTCATAAGCTGAGAAGAGTTCATTGACGGTTTCACATATGAGTGAAGTAGTGTTTCTTTGCCGCATGAGTCAAAGAACATCAACCAGGCATTGTGACAGTTTGCCATGAGAGAATGAATGTGTGTGTAAGTGTTTGTGTGTGAGTATGAAGCATCAGAGAGTGAGATGTCTGCCATCATCAGGGACCTCCACTCACTTTCCAGCTCATCTGTCACACTGTTAAAACCGTTAACGACTTGCCACAGGCATGCAACACGGCCACCCCCTGCCCTCATTGGCATACGGTAATGTGAGCCTGCCCTGGCCCTGTTCAGAATGTCACACTCAGATCCTCCCATCTCTTCTTAACCTCTCCAACCCTGTGAAAATGGCCACCTTGAAATGCCTTGAGTTGAGGATACACAATGACACCCATCCTGACTTTTAACTCATCACCAGAGAGGAAGATCTGACATGAAAGCCACATAACATAAGGGAAAGACTAGAATTTCACCGACCCTGTGGCCCTATTGGCACACAGAATTAGTAGTTCAGTGAGTGTGTGTATGTGTGTGTGTCAGCATTTGTGTGTGCGTGAGGCAAAGTGTTGAAGAGAATGCCATGTAAGTGACAAGTGTGTCAGATGTGTCAACACCCGACACGACCCCTACAGCCAACGACACACAGCTGCCAATAACAATCTGTGTGTGTGTGTGCATGCACAGAGCACTGCGTAGTGTGTGCATGTATGTCAGCATTTGCTCCCTCTTGCTGCAGTTAAGTAACAAGCCACACCATTAAAGATGGTTCGCTCACCGAGAGTTGAGAACACTCTGAGGAATTTTCTTCAATTTGCATTTAAAAATACGTACGTTTAGCAGCATGATTGTGAATTTTTCTAAATGCAAAGGAATCTTAAAAGCTTGCTGTCAATACATCTCATTGAGTGAGTCCTGGCTGTTAACAGTGTTTACATATAAATGAGTTGAAACACTGTGACTGATCATACTGATATTGTGATTGCACAGAGGAGGACGCCAGCTATGAGAGTGAAGAGGGAGCCGGTGACATCAAGATTAGCTCATCCTCTAAAGAAGCTTCGGCAAACCCTGCTGGGAGCATATCTTTTTCATCGCAGTCCTCCAAGCTACAAACAAACCAGAAAGCCAGGAGTAAAAGACCAGGACCTCCTGGTGAGATCTTTATATAAATCTTTAAATTCGCAGGAGACTTATGAACATTGTGATTCAAGTTTTCTTTCTTTCTTTCTTCTTTCTTACTTTCTTTCTTTCTTTCTTATGAAAATTCTGTGAATAGACACTAGGTCAAGCCTAGTAACATTTACATATGATGGCACCTGTCTGAACTACATGTTATGAATTAATGCAAATGCTCCCACAAGATTAAAAAATGTCAACAACAGCCATAACTGACAATAACTTCCCCTGTTTTTAAGTCAACAGGTTGTAAATTCAAGTTTCACCCATCTAGCTTTTGGGTATTAACTGTCATGCAAATTGTAATGTTCCAGGAGAAAAGTCCCTGATAGCTGAAGAGTTACAGGATACTTTGCATGTCCTATCATTCTCTCACCACCTCCATACTCTTTCTTCTCTGTGTTTATAAAGTATTTCCTTTGTTGCAGTGAAACTAAACCTATTATCATGTGAAATTCAGCATTACAGTATTTATATCTTAGCTTTAATTTACACGACGTTCTTCCTTCATCCTTAGGCATGGGGAGTTTGCTCAGTGCAGACCAAAGGAAAGTGGCAATGAGGCCGAGCCCCGCCAACGCAGAGAGGGGTCGACCAGACCACCTGGGGACCAGCAGAGAGTCTCCACTCAGCTGGGGTGTGTTGCCGGCGGGCTGCAATTTTGGGGACAGCCATGAAAACCACAAAGCTCTGACTGAGGTAAAGAGAATCAGCAAGGACGATGAGAAGAAGACCTCTTTGGGACAACGCTTTCATGGAAAGGTGAGATATTACATTGGGGAGAGGTTGCCAGTGGTTAGATAGTGATGTGCAAACTGACATTTAAAACTTGATTCCCTCCTCAGCTGCCACACCTGTGCTCTTCTCTGTAAATGATTAAGGTAAAAAGGCAGCACTGAAAGACAGTATTTTGGAAATCTTTTACAAATTTCTTTGCATGAGTGTTGATGATCACGTTATCATTTGCTCCTGTGCGCTAATAAAATTTTCATTTTTAATGTGCATAAAACATTCATGTTCAGAGAACAATGCAGCTAAATCCTCTTGCAAAGTGAATCTATTTAAGGGAGACAGAGTCTGTTTGCTCTACAGCTGTGTTTTCCCCTGATCATTCACACAGAACGGAAACTGAGAAGGGAAAGGTGAGATACAATTGCCACTTGCAAAGTGTGATAGAAAGGTTACATAATAAGTGTCGCCATAAACTATAACTGTTGCAGAGCGATAAGCAAGTTGATTACATTTTTTTAATGAGCTAAGAAAGACATGTTTTAGGGGTCCTGTGCAGACACTGACTGACTAGAACTGTGAGTACAAGAAGAAAGGTGCCTAAGAGAAGGTTACTCCCTATGGCCTTCTGCTGCATGCAAAGAAAAGCCAAGAAAGAGAGAAGCTTGGAGGAATTATGAAAAGTCCTTGCCATAAGTTCACTCCTTGCTTGTTTAGGTGTGAGCCACACCCTGCCAGGAAGTCTGAAAATCCTGTAGATTAACGCTGGCAGCATCTACCAATGGCTTCTGCTCCCTTATGGGTAGATGCTTAACCTCAGCTATAAATCAGCCACTTTGTCAAATGTATCATTTACTCTTGTTATAGGTGTATGTTTGTATGCGTACCAGCTGTGTTAACACACCGGTGGCCCTGCTTTATCTGTATTTATCTGTACAGTTGGCGAGACACTCGCATTCCCTTTAATGTGAAATGCCCTCAGGTTGCCTTAGCCTGAGTCATCATGAGGGAATGTCCAAAAACACATAAATCCAAATCAAACAGAGAAATATAAATATAATCATTGGCCATAACTCTACACACACCCATGAATACTGGCACACACACTCATAGACACACACACATCACTGACATTATAAGGAAATCGTCACCCATGCCCTCTGGTGACGAAACTCCTATCACTGAAATATATGGTTTCCTGATGTGGAAAACTTATCACACACACACAATACACACACACACACACACACACACACACACACACACACACACACACAGACAAACACTTACTTTGAATGTCATGGTCTTTTCTTTGGAAAGCTTAAATACAAGCAGAAACCTGTTAGGTGAGTTGACTTTCCTTCATTAGTCATTTGTCATCTTTGGATAGACTAGCCTAAACTGGTCCAGAGATGGGTAGTATCTGGTGTGTTTGTTTTTGTATGTGATGGTGAGACTGTCCACCTGAAGCAAATTGTCCTTCAGCAATAAGCTGGAGTCCTGCCTGTACATGGGTCGTATTTGTTGCCGACTATGACCTCCAACCTTCAAATAAATTATGGCAATTGCTACAACTAAAGAAAAACACCCTCAAGGATTAATTGAAGTATCATATTACAAAAGGCGTTGGTGCCTGCGGTTACTTTCCACTGATGTGTTAACCACATCAGTCACATCAAACTGAAACTTGTTACTTATTTAATTATCTGTGTGTCATGTGACTGATGATCGTTTGTGCAAATACTGAAGTGATACCACATCCTGCTTTCTGCCCACTGATGTTACATCCTGTTCCCCTTTAAGGAAAAGGGTTATGCTGTGAGCCGACTCCTGCAGAGTTTTGCAGCTGATGACGGCTTTCGCTTGGATGAAGAGAGCAGCTTCTCTGAGGGAGAGGAGGAGGAAGAGGAGGAGGCAAAGAAGAAGTCAGTCCACCTTCCTCCCAACATGCCTTCCAGAATACCTGGTAGGCATAAACACTGACAAATAATTTATTATTACACACAAACCAAGGTTTTTAAATCATTTTGGATTCTTTTTGGTCCGTGCCTCTTTGTCCCCCTCCACACTTTGCATAGCAATTGATGAACATACTCACAAGTTATGCATATCTCAATATTTCTTCTATTCCACCCCCTCTTTAGCCCTGCCAAACTGTGTGTTAAGTAAAGAGATGCTGGTAGATGGACTGAAGATCCTGATCTCCAAAGAGGATGAGCTGCTCTATGCTGCCTGTGTCCAAACACTGGACCTTCCCGACATGTAAGACCCCACTTTCCTGTTGTCCCAGAAGCAAAATCTGCTAAACAGCGCAGGGATTTCTACCATGTTTTTTTTTAGACACAGGCCACCTCACTCCACCGACTATTTCACACAGCAGATGTCATATACTGTATGACCTTTTGGGGTGTTTGTTAATTATTTGATTATTTTTCATTCATTCCTCTTTTTTGCCATTTTAGATTTAGTGTTGTCATTGAAGGGGAACGAGGGAATCGCCCCAGGATATACTCGTTGGAGCAACTACTACAGGAAGCGGTAAGTGAGACCCCTTAGCCTATAACATTTGTAGTTTTGTGGTGAGTAATTGCACTGCCTATATTTGAAAAATTGTCTGATTATTTTTTTTCTCCAGGTGCTGGATGTGCGGCCCCAGACCGAGGCTATTCTGACAGCAGGAACACGAGTGTGTGCCTATTGGAGCGAGCGCTCTCGCTGTCTTTACCCTGGATACGTCCACCGAGGTGAGTTAGATGCATCAATCTCTTCGCTCTGCACACGAAAAAAAATTTTCCTGGCCACTCATGTCCTCTTCACCTTGTTGGGCACTAGGAGGTCCAGGCGAGGATGAGAAGGAGGGCAGTGTGATGGTGGAGTTTGATGATGGAGACAGAGGAAGGATCTCCCTTGTAAACATCAGGCTTCTACCCCCAGGATACCAAATTCGCTGTGGGTAGCTCTGTGAAGCTAGGAGTACAGGATAACATATAAGTAAGAAAGAAATTAATAAATAAATCAGTGCTATTACTTAACAACTCTTTCCTCTCAGGTGCTGAACCCTCTCCAGCGCTTCTGATCACTCCTGGTCGGCGAGGTCGGCGAAGCTCCACTCAAGAGAAGAAGGACACAGAAAAACCAGCCAATGAGGCAGAAGGAAGGCCTCAGGAAAAAAGACCAGGTAGGAGAGAAGAGAACAAGACATTATTTCATCTTTTATTCACTGTTTCGTCTCTTTTCCACCAATAACATGCCCATGAGTCCAAGTAGTTGGTCATTACTGAGCAGCTACTCTTTTTTTTTTACAATGTGTAAGAAGGACTGCTTAGGATAGTCTGTTGGGACTGAACATCACTTAGACACTAACATATACTGGCTGAGAATTACAGGTCTAACTAGTACATACATTCATGCTTACATTCCCAAAATGAGGCCTCTTTTAGAATTCCAACTGTCAGACGGCAATAAGGCTCTTTTGAATCAAAGGAGAGCAGAGGGCAGGTTTAATACCCAAAGACTTGTAAATTTAGATTTCTATCATTTACCCTCAGTTTAGCCTAACTCCATTAATCATAATTTTATGAAGTGTCATTGGTGTGCTTTGAAAAGTTAAGCAACAAACACATAACTCATCTCACACTCAGACTGACAGTAAAACTGGAGGGAGAGACAGGTTTCCCAGGTCTGTCGTACTTTGAGTAATGGATATGTGGAAACTTACCTGACTAGGTGAAGATGAAAGAGATAACGATATCAAGTTTCACCAAAGCTCTTACTTCCACAATTAATCACAGTTTGCTCATTAGACCTGTCATTTCCTGATCATAACTCCCCTCTGGTGCTGGCTCCTTTCTCAGTTGGCAGACCGAAGAAAATACACTCGTTGCCAAAGACTGCCAGCACATCGACATCTGTGACAGACATGGTAACAAAAAGCAACACTTCAATGCTCAACTGGTGCATGCCCAGAAAGAGACCACCAGTTGACTTCTTCCTCTTCAATGGCACGTCCCGTAAGACCCAGAAAAAGATACGAGAGCGAGACTTGGGGTTATTTCATCGGCCTGCTTCCCACTCTTTGGCTCCACCAACCCCTATCAAAGGCATCTTTGGCTCTCCTTTCGAAGTTGACTCATTCAGTAGTATTGCTAATGGCTACTCTGCTTTTGGAAGTGGTGGAAACTCTGGATCTGGACGACCAGTTACTGCAGTGCCTTCCATGGGACTGCGGGACTCCTCATCTTCTCCTTGTTCCTCATCTGTCACCATGTCTATGACAGCTGGGAGCCGGAAGCCAGTAAGTGAACGTGACAGGAAACACTTCCTCGTGAAGCTCGACCATGAAGGAGTGACCTCTCCTAAAACAAAGAATGGCAAGGCTCTGCTTCGACATGGGGGGACTGGAGTGAGAATAGGGAAGAGCCATGCCTCAACAGGGGCTCCGCTGCGATACATCCAACCCTCCCTGCTGGTGAAAGATGGCAAGAAGGGAGGAGGGGATAGAGATGGTGCCGGGGCCCGCTCAAAGGCTCTTCTAAAGGGAGTTCCACATCTGAGAAAGGATTTTCTCTCAGCTGGTCTTGGAGTTCAAGGTGGAGAATACAGTTTGGACTACCCAAGTGACTGTCCAAGCTCCTACTCTGAGCTGGATGAGGACGATGAGGATGATGGTCAAGGGTCTGAAACTCGAAGAAGAAGTGCAGCTGTCTCTTCCCATCGCAGTGGCCGTTTTCTGTCACGTCACTCCATCTGCTTCTCATCATCTTCCTCCTCTTCTTCCTCCTCCGGCTCCATCTCCTCTTCCTCTCTCTGTTCCTCAGACAACGATTCCTCCTACTCTTCTGACGAAGAGTCTTCCTCC
Source organism: Etroplus canarensis (assembly GCA_015106775.1). Taxonomy (NCBI): domain Eukaryota; kingdom Metazoa; phylum Chordata; class Actinopteri; order Cichliformes; family Cichlidae; genus Etroplus; species Etroplus canarensis. The sequence goes on from VUQH01031392.1 coordinate 25,550, forward strand.
GTGCTGCTGCGCCGTGCACTGCTCCAGCAGGACAAACAAAAGCACAGACAGAGCATAAACTCTGATCTCCTGAGCCCTGATATTACTGCCTCCAACTCCTCTCACTCTTCTTCAGCTCCAGCTCATGGCTATGTGGCCAAAGCCAACATGGCCACTGCGAGTTCAAAGGTGAGGACTGACAGAGCAGAAGACAGAAAGGAGTACATGTCAAAAGGAAGTATGATGGGTAACAGCAGCACAGCTAAGACCCAGCTGAAGAGGAAAGAAAGCTCTAACAACCACCACCAGAACCGAAGTGGTACAATGCACCAGCAGCTGAAACCTGCTTCTAAGGACCCTTCGACTAAGAAGCAGAGGATGTCTTCACCTGATTCTCGACCCAACATGGCTCCCTTACTGCCAGGACGCCAGCTCTGGAAATGGTCTGGCAACCCCACACAGGTAAGACAGTTTGTGTTATATTTTGCTACATTCATTTTCAGTATCTAAGATGCTATTTAAGAGGCGGCTGTTGGTAAGTCATCTGTGTTTGTTGTGTAGTGTGTTGTGTTCCCAGACTTGCTTTTTTGGCACTCTTGCAGCTTTTTTTCATTGTGCATTAGAGTTTGAGAGCAGCTTTGATTTCTCATAACAAAACCCCCTATATATCTTCCTGATTCAGTTATTTCTTCTCATATATACTATATTTCCAAGCTTACATTATTTTAAAAAATCAGCTGCTCCCAATGCCAGCCCCTATTAGCTGATGGATCATTTCATACACCTCCATGCATCCTATTGGCAAATTATATATGGAACTATTTTGCTTCAGCCTGCATATAGTTGCTGTTGGCTCTGCAAGCAGCTTTGCAACCCACCTCCTCCCCAGCTCTTTCATTTTATGCTATTCGTGCTATTTCTGACTTCATATTGTGTCTGTTGTCAGAGATGCCTGCTGAGTTTGGTAGGTGATTTTATAGCTTCTTATTCTGCATTTGGGCCTTCCATGTGAGCAAGTGAAAGGCCAGGGTTGACCAAGAACAGCCATACCATGAAATATAAATGACTGAAGGTCATATAACAAGCATATATTGACTAAGGTGGTCTTTAGTCTTGTTGGATATCAGTAATGTACTTAAGTCCTCAGCTCTAAATAGGTTACTGATTGTTGCTCCAGTTTCTGTTGTGTCAAACCTTGATTACACACAGTAAATATGACGATCAAATACGATCTATCTCAGCGTTGCATATTCTGCTTCAGACTTTGTACACATTGGCAGTCAAGCTTAGTCGGTGTGCTTAATCTCCAAAATTGTTATCCTGTTTATTAAGTCACAATCCTGAGATAACAGAACAAAACCTTTTGAGCAACCGCTGCCATTCTCAACTTTCATCTTGCCACTCTGTTTGCATTGTAAACATGACTGCACCTGTCGCCTGAGATGTGCAGCATTAAAAGAAACTGACCCTTTGGTGTGTGTATGATGAATCAAAAGATGAAGCAGAAACATAGGTATGTTACCCAACTTGAGGATGAGATTCACTATTATTGCCGTATTGGCAGAGAGTGGATGATTGGTGTTATTGTAAATCTACTCCTCTCGCAAAGTAAGATCAGTTTTAGGTACTGAAAATCACCCCAAAATGTAAGCGTATTCTTATTCTGGCTGAAAAAACAAAGTTAATCAAGCACAACATTAATTCAGGCAGGCCACAGCCAAGCTTAATCCTGGCTGATCTTAAAGTCAGCTCACAGCAGCTGATGGTTCAGCTGACACCCTTCTACATATCCAGTTAACAAATTTCAAACAGGGCATGCTGTTTAAGCTGCTTTAGTCTGCCTACAGCTGCTGTGCATCTGCAAGCCACTTTGCAACCTAAACCTACCTCAGGTCCTCTTTTCATGTTGTATTTAACTTAAGCAGTATTGTCAATGATGTCACTGATTCCCGTTCTTTTCTGTTCTGGGGTCTTACTGTTGCTTTACACAACTCTGGCTTCAGAGAGGTCCCAGAGCAGAGTCATGTTGCCATATATAAATAATACTGTTGCTGAAAATATCTATATCTTAACCAGAGGTCCTTCCTGACCTGTTTTATTTTTTGTTTTTTGTTTTTAAAGAACCAGTGTGTTGAATTTGTAAAGCATGTTTAATCTTACCATAATCTGGTATGATCATGAAACAAACTCTCCAAACTGTTTAAATCGACTGAGTGCTATTTTCTCTTTACTTCACAGAGGAGAGGTCTGAAGGGTAAAGCCCGCAAGCTTTTCTACAAGGCCATTGTGCGGGGCAAGGAGATGGTGCGTGTCGGGGACTGCGCTGTATTCCTGTCTCCAGGCCGCCCCCAGCTGCCCTATGTGGGCAGAGTGGAGAGCCTCTGGGAGTCATGGAGCTCCAGTATGGTGGTCAGGGTCAAGTGGTTCTACCACCCAGAGGAGACGCGCCTAGGGAAGCGACACCGCGATGGCAAGGTAAAGACCAGGAGGTGCAAGCAGAATTTCCGAAAGAGGACTGGTCAAATTAACATAACTGTGACATTTTCATATAAATATGTTAGTGCTTTGCTTCTTTGTATTCCCTACTCCCAGATTATATGAATGATTGAACTTCCACTTAGTTCATAAAACTGTTCTCTTACAGTGGATATGCATACAGTGGATCTTTCTCAGGAATCATTTCTGCAGCACATAGCTGTGTATTTTATATTTCTATATAATGACGTGGTGATTAGCACTCCTCCTGTATTGGATAAGCAGAAGAAGATGAATGAATGAATGAAATTGGTTTGTTGAAAAAAAGAGGGAAAAGCAGGGTATTTAGCATGAGCAGCAACATCTAGTGTGAGCAAACATAAAATATGAACATTTGCAAAACCAAACCTTCTCATGAGAAAACCCACAGTAAGAGAGATATGTGTAGGAGGGAAAACACTAACAGATATACTTCCAAACAAAAACATAACAATCTTGCTACTTTTCTTGTAAAAGTAATTATAAATACAACATTTTGGTTGTCACTTTATCAACCATTCTTCCTTTCTTCTGTCTTTTAGAATGCTTTGTATCAGTCGAGCCATGAGGATGAGAATGATGTGCAGACCATTTCCCATCGATGCCAGGTGGTCAGTAGGGCCGAGTATGATCACCTGATGCATGAACGGAAGCCAGGCAGCACAGCTAATGATCTCTTCTATCTGGCCGGAACCTACGAACCAACTACAGGCCAGCTGATCAGTGCAGATGGCATGGTCATTGTGTCCTAGCACCATGAGCTAGAGAGAAGTCAACAAGACTGACCTAATCTCTGGAGTCTCTAGGATGGTCCTTCAGAAGACAGCAGGGGTCAAAGGCAAATCAAGACAAAGAATTTGGGCTTTGTGTATTGATTTGTAAGAGAATGAGCTAGCCCACTGGATAAAGCCTGGCAACACTGGCATTTGGGGGAGACTGGTTTGTTCTGAGAAAAAATCTGATTCTCGTCAGATTTAACCACTTTAACAGAGTGTCTCGTAACTGTGACGAGATTACTTCAAAACAAGTACAGAAACCAAGGGCATGAGCACTTTGGAGTGTAGTAGTTATGGAGCCAGGGTGGCAGACTTGGCTTCCTGAAAAAAAGAGAGCAGCAGAGACCATCTGCTAAGGAGAGACTTGCTGTAAACCACACTGGTTTTGATGGTTTTAATGGTCTTATACTGGTAGTATAACTACAACAAGGAGATTGAAAGACACCCAACAGGACCAATAAACACTGTAGTTTGGACTGTGTGTTTAAATGTGTGTATTTGTGTTTGCAGAGTGGCTGCGATGACCCTGTTTAACATATAATTAGGTCTAAGTAAATAGTGCTTTAGCGTGTGTTTGTACTGTATGTGTGTGCGTGTGTGTGTGTGTGCGGCCATGCACGTGTGTGCTCATCCAGCAAAGATGTCGATGTCATGACACACCGTGGGTATGCCTCTGAATATTAATCAACCCAGTACTTATATCGTGCAGTTTTCAGTCTTTGCAACTGAAACACAAAATAAATTTTTGCTCTTTCAAGCCATACACATCAATACCTCTCTCTCGCATCCTCCTGCTCGGCTGCGGAGACACATGTACAGGTAGTTGGACTGTTTATTTGAACTGTGTGCATGTTGGGTGTGTGTTCATATGTGTGCATGGGTGAGCGTGTGCGCTTTGTACAGCATTATGGGAAGGATTACATGATGTAAATAGTATATATTTGTTCTTATTTCTTGTTTTCTTTTGCAGAGAAGATTATTTTATTTAGATTTTTTTAGGGTGTGTGGGTGGGTTGGGGGGCTCTAGCAGAGGTTCCTTCGCTCTCAATGCACTGAACAGGATCAGATGTTTGTTTCTGGGGTCAAACTGTATGACTGATGTGATGACTTTTTGGTTGTAACCTCTGCTTTAGGCAAAGGGTAAATATGTAGAAAGGGTATTTGGGAAATGTTTTTTATAATGTAGTCAGAAAAAGCTCTTTTTACATGTGTCCAATTCTCTCTTTTTCTTTGTATTTTACTCTGTTAGGTTAAGAATGTGCTTTTTTAAACAAGTACTGGAAAAGCAAGCTAAGTTTCTGCTGTTCTCTGATCCTAAAAGAACCGTATGTATCTATTCTAACCTGTATTATAAAATGTAGATATTTATCTGGCAGCAAAAAGAAACATACCAAAGCACCTGTGAGTTTACGCTTCACCACATTAGAAGAAAAAACAATTTTATGAAAGACATTCAATCGAATCTGAATCCGGGACCCCTGCAATCACCAAGGTATTTGATAGAGTTCCTCTTGTTGTCCGCTCATGTACATCCAGCGTTGCCCGAGAAACGTTGCAGCAACATTGTCTGCATGCTGCCCAACCGATGCACTTGAGGTCTCAATGGCAACCAGAATGGCATCACGTGACTGTGAAGGACAATCAGAGCCAATCAATCGGACAATGCTGAGGGACAAAAAGAACAAGGATCAAATCATGACTTATGCTTCTTGTCACTTTTATTCCTGCTTTGCCAAAAATGTCTGTGTGTTTTTTCATGTTTGCTTGTTTTCTTCATTTTACCATTGTGTTCTTGTTTATGCAAGCCTGTGATGACTGTCTTTGTATCGGATGTACAGGGGGAAGAACACAAATGCCTTTTTTTTCTTCTTTTCTTACTGACTTTTAACAACATTGTTCCTGTTACACTGCAAAGCAAAAGCTTTAAAAATCTAATGTGAAACTCAGTTTTGAAATTTTAATTTTATGGGTCTTTAATTGAAAATTTTTAAAGCTGTATTTTCTTTAAGAAACACTGGATTCAGTTCTAGACATCACATTTTAACAGAAGCAACTTTTGTTTTTTCTTTTTTTAGACCCACTGGAACCTGCTTTGTATGGTTGAGATAGCCTACTAAAATATATTATGTAATTTCAGTCATCCTTTGGAAATATGACTTAAATATTTCCTCATGTACAAAAAGAAAAAAATATTTATCTTAATTTTATTGCCTTTTGTGTTTCATTAAAAAAAGGAATTCTTACAAAATAAAGCATCTCAGTTGATTTTTTTCCCTCCTTTGATTGTTGGCTGTGAGCTTGCTGAATATTTCTTGGTGATCATGGATGCCAATCATTTGTCTGCTGTAAGAAAATGGACCACACAAGAAAGCAAGAATGAAGAGGCGGGGGTGAACAGGTGGAGGAAGCAATTTGAAACTGTAGCTGTAGCTGATAGACGAGGAAGAATGGGGAAAGAAAAGGAAACTGTATCTAAGGGTGTTTCATGAGACGACAGAATAAAGTCTCCACAGGTTCTACAGGTGGGTCAGGTATTCAGAATAATAAAAACGGAACAGGATCATTAAGAGAACAAAGCAAGGATATCAGTTTTCAGCTTGTAAAGATTTGAAATCCTCTCTGTGCATTTTTGTGAAAGCACTACCCTGTATGGACAAAAGTTTTAGGCCACACCTCTTGATCACTGAATTCAAGTGTTTCATTGAATTTCATTGCCCCAGGTGTATAAAATCAAGAGCCTAGCCATGCATTCTGCCTTTACAAACAATTGTGAAAGGATGGGTCGTTCTAAAGAGCTCATGAATTCCAGTGTGGTACTGTAATAGGATGCCACTGTTGCTACATGTCAGTTCGTAAAATTCTTCTCTCCTAGATTTTCCACGATCAAGTGTAAGTGGTATTATTGCAAAGTGGAAGCATTTAAGAACCACAGCAACTCAGACCACTTAAAGTTACAGAGCAGGGTTTCAGAAGAGTACTCAATAACTGCAAAGTTCTAAACCTTCCCTGGCATTGACATCAGCACAAAAACTGCCCTGGGAGCTTAATGGCATGGGTTTCCATGGCCAAACAGCTCCCTGGAAGTCTTACATCACCAAGCACAATGTCAAGTTTAAAATGCACTCCGTTACTGGAATCCAGAGCAGTGGAAATATGCTCTGTGGAGTGATGAATCTTCTATCCAGCACTCTGATGGATGAGTCTGGGTTTGGTGAATGCCAGAATGACGTTACCTGCCTGATTGCACTGTGCTAACTGCTTGGTGGGGGAAGGATAAAACTGGGCTCCTTAATTCCAGTGAATGGAAATCTTAATGCTTCAGCTTACCAAGACATTTTGGACAATTTTATGCTTCCAACTTTGTGGGAACAGTTTGGGGAAGGCCCCTTTCTGTTCTAGCATGACTGTGCCCCACTGTAAAAAGTAAGGTGCATAAAGCCATAATTAGATGAGTTTTATGTGGAAGAACTTGATCAGCTTGCACAGATCCCTGACCTCAACCCCACCGAACAGCTTTGTAAGGAACTAGAACAGGGATTGTGAGTTAGGCCCTCTCAGTCAACATCAGTGCCTGACCTCAAAAATGCTCTTCTGGATAAATGGGCCAAAACATTCCCACAGACACACTCCAAAATCTAGTAGAAAGCCTTCCCAGAAGAGTAGAGGCTGTTATAGATGCAAAGGGGGTCCAACTTCACAATAATATCTATTTAGATTTAGAACAGGACCTAATGAGTAGGTGGCACAATACTTTTGTCCATGTAATGTAGCTAATCTGACAGAGTCTATAAACCAATAAAAAGCTACAGTGTTTCACTACATTCCTGTACTGCAAGAGATTTTGCTAGTGTGTGTGTGTGTGTGTGTGTGTGTGTGTGTGTGTGTATTATGAATAAGATCATGAGAGCATCATTAAAAAGAAGAAATACCACACTCTTAGTCTTGCAAATGTAACACTGAAGTCACAGGCAGGAAACAGACCTAGTTTAACTCTGAAACCTTTGCTGTTCTAGGTTAACCATAGAGTTTATGTATCTAAAACATGGAATTAGTCAGTGTAATATCATACTTGGTTTGAGAAGTTATGTTTTGCAGCCTCAACTCGAGCATTTTTACTGCATCATCCTGATGTTTTGGAACCAGATGTCATGAGCAAGGGGTGGATCTCACTGGGAAACCAAGGTGAACTCCACACTTGCACAATAGCCACAGTCTAAAGCATATCCTGCTTTACTGCCAATTTCAGTCTAAATTGGATTGCAAATTACAAAATAAACATCACAACTTTAAACTAGTAAGTGAAACCATAAATTCACCAGAAACACATTTAGTGAAGCCACAGATCAGATCAAGTGATCGGTAGGGTCATTTTTTCATAGACATCCATACAATCAATAGATTTTTTTGCACCAAAGCAGTTGCCCCCTTTCAGGGATTAGAAGTAGTGCAGACAGCAAATTTGAAATATAAATTATTGGCTAACTGACATCACTAAACCAATTTCTTGACCTTAAGGCACTCTTATGTGCCTATACCAATATTAGTTTTACCTCGAGATTCAGCACATTGCTGTTGAAGTAAATTCCTTGCACATAATGCCCTTCCCATTCTTTCCACTATTTTAAAGCACTAATTCTGCATTGCCACTTTTTGAGCCATTACAAGTCTCAAACTTGCCATCTTTCTTAGCTAGTAAGAAGAACTTATTTAGTAGCAACACAGATCATGCTCTGGATACCATTTTATGACCCTGCTGAGTACAAAGTATCTGTAGAATAAACCATCCGCTCTTACTTTAAAGCACTCTCTCTCTTCTTTAATGTCACATAAACACTACATGTTAAAGCTCTGAGTATCATTTTCACTATGGAAACCTCTCCACAGGACACTGTTATGTGATATGAGACTGCAAGCCAAGGACTACAACTGTACTTTATTTTGCTGTCATTCTCTGTCCAGGCTCTCTTTGGCTTTGATGAAAGAAAACAGAAGCCTTGGAAAAGAGACAATCAGTGTGGCCGTCTTCTGTTTTGTGCCACAGAAAATAACTGGAATGTGTTTGGGAATTCAAGGCAGAAACCCAAATCTTACCCTCACCCAGCTGTACACAGAGAAACACAAACACAGACACAACCTGACCACAAGCCCCACCATGACAGAATGTTCCACGCAAGACACTAGAGCCACAAAGCTAATGCATTGAATCTAAGCCCTGCTGCTCTACAGGAAGAAAGTTTACCTGACCCTGCAGTGAGGTGTATATATATCAGGAAATGTCATATGTGAGCATAAGTCTGTGGGAGTTTTGTCTACTGGACAAGCCACTGGATACCAAGGAAATACAGAAAAGAAAATTTAACATCCACAGGCAAAGTTGTGCTTCAGTTTCCGAGTATATTCTTGTAGCTGTGTGACACCTCCCTCTGCATGATCCTCTGGGTGCACACAGACGGGGAAGGTTTACAGCTGGATGTCTACTGTGAAATGAGCCCGGGGAAGCTTCTTAAAGGAGAGCCAGAGGCATTTCCACAATAATAAATAATCCAGTTTTCAGGAGAGGAAGAGCCTCAACTTTTTTTAAAAAAGTTATGCTTCTGTGGAGCTCTGCAGGGAGCCCAGAGCAGCATTTTATAACACCATAAAGAGAGTTAGAGAAGAAAGCGATGGCTGGAGTTTATTCCAAACAATGAGAAGTTTTGCTTAACAATTCTAAACATCTTTCTGTTTACTGATGGGAGAAATAAACCATGATTTATCATTCCAGTAGCAGCATATAAAAAAGCTCATCATTCTCTGGGTTTTTTCTGACCAGCAAAAATATGATCACATACACCACAAGACTGCACTTTGCAGCATAAGCCAAATACATTTTTTAATAGGGCTATACAATAGAGGTGGAAATCACAGACTAAATCCCTATTCACACTAGATTAGTATCATCAGGGGACTTCATGTGATTTAGAAATTACCCCCCAGCATCTGTGTTTTATGCAGTACATTTGCACGGGATAAATAAAGGATGTCTTTTACTCAAATTTACTGACATCTGTGGTTGCTAGCTACAGACTTCATTCTAATATTAATAGGCTGGTGCATAAGACCTTATGAGTATGTTGATAAACAGCAAAATGTGTCTCACTGAATGCTGCCTTGCACGTTATCTATCATCATCATCATCATCATCATCATCATCATCATCATCATCCTTTAAGATTTCACTCTGATGGATTTGAACTTGCTCCTTCTATGAATTTGTGTCCATGCTGTGTAGTGACACAGCAACATGAAAACAACAACATGAAAGCATGGACTCATTTGTATCAGTGGTTCAGGCTGCTGGTGGTGTAATGGTGTGATGAATATTTCCTTGGCACACTTTGGGCCGCTCAGTACCAAATGAGCATCACTTAATGTCACACCCTATTGTTGCCAACAATGTTCATTCCTTTATCACCACAGTGCACCCATCTTCTGATGGCTGCTTTCAGCAGGATAAAGCACCATATCACAAAGCTCAAATCATCAGAAGCTGGTTTCTTTAACATGACAGTGTTACTGTACTCAAATGGCCTCCACAGTCACCAGATCTCAATTTAATAGACCACCTTTGGGATGTAGTGGAATGCAAGATTTGCATCATGGATGTGCAGCCAACAAATCTGAAACAATAGTGTGATGCTATCATGTCAATATAGACCAAAATCTCTGAGAAATGTTTGCAGCACCTTGTTGAATCTATGCCACAAGTTCTGATGGCAAAAAGGAGTTCAACTTGGTACTGACAAGGTATAACTAATGACATAGTCGGTGAGTATATATATTTCATTCTACTCCACTCCATATTGTGATGTATTATCCACGGTGCATCACAATAGCTGTGAAACTGAATAAGAAAATTACCTTTAAAACAGCTGTGTGTATTTTGTCAGTGTTATTCAATTTCAACAATCTACCTGTTTAGTTAATTAGCTCTCTGATTTGCTTTTCCTCTCTGTGTTCCACTTTGCCTTGTTAGTTCTGTATTCACTTAACTTCTGTTCTCTTGATCCTGATTCATGTGACAAGCACCACCACAAGGAGTTATCGAGACACTTGAAATTATCAGGGGAATCCCTTTGGAGCGCCTTCATATTTTAATAAAAATGTCGATATTTTCTGTGAGAGCATTGATTATTCTGTCTTAAGAGGAAGTAATGTGATATTGCTGTGTTTTTTTTTTTTTGCTCCATGATGTATATGAAATTTTCTATAAACCACCTTATTGCAGCAGAAGATAGATTTTTTATAACAAGCTATATTGTTTGCAATGTATCTTTGTTGGCATAATGTCATTAGAGTAATGTAGTTGAGGAGAACTAATGGCCTTCCAATCAGTGCAAATGCTATTTGCTTGCACACAAGACATACACATAAAGCATGCACATAGAGCCATACAAATGCTTAACAATGAGTATTATCATGATAAACATGCAGATACACAGAAACTGTCCTGCAGAGCTCCATCTGTGTGAAAACAGAAAACAATGAGCAAAGATACACCATGAAATACAAACACACTGCTGACCATCTTGTGTCTTGACCGGAGGGCCATTTGAGAATGAGATGGGTGGGGGAGGGGAGAAGAAGGATGGGGGACTGCAGCCAAAAGTGGAGAGAACTGAAGATGAAGAGGAAAAAAAGAGGAGGAAGTAAAATTTTAAAAAAAAGATGTACAAAAGCCACTGTTTTTTGTACACATTGAAAAGGGAGGAGTAATCTAAAAGCAGAGAGAAAAAAAGTGGCAATGGAAATAGAAAGAACACATAGGAAGCCATAGTCATAGTGACACTTACACACCCCAGGGCGGGTAGATGAAATACAACTCCCCACAGGCTGCAGTGCAACATGGACCCCGCCCTGACTGAGACAATGCAATTAAATGCAGATACATGCATGGTAAGAAACGCCTGCAGGTGCTGCAGAATCCATTGAGTCAAATACATCATTGCAAATAAAGACACCAAGTTTCAGTTCATGAATGACATGTACATGTGTGTGTGTGTGTGTGTGTGTGTGTGTGTGTGTGTGTGTGTGTGTGTGTGTAGCTGAAGGTGGGAGGATTATTGAATTCAGTCCTTGCACAGTCTAATTCACTAATCACTGTGCATGTCTACATGCGCCTGAGCATTTGTGTATCCACATGAAAACAGGTGCTTCTGATCAAGAGACATAAGAGTGTTGCCATGGCAACTCTGGCCATCCGAAGGGTTAATGGTTTTAGTGTGAGAAATTGATCTATCTTCTCTAAATGGGGAAACTGAAACTGCATAATTTAGCAAGACAGGCCTGGTTTCTTCCTCTCTCATATTATAGATATGTGTTTTATTTTAATCTGTACACAAGATGATGATCCTCTTTCTCACAAGACACACAAACTATATCTGCTAGCAGTTACATTTACAACAATCTCCCACTGGGAAGATGTAAGTGAAATATGAAGCATTTTTCTGAAGCATATAAATGTTTTCTTCCTCAAAGGTTTTCCTGACCCAGTGATTAAAGGAGACACAGAAGCTATGAAACCAACCATCTTTCATTTTCTAAATCCACAATATAACATTTTTGCACATATGTATTCTTTTAAGAAAAGTCCTTCACAACCACATTTGACCAAACAGATCTGAGGGGTAAAGTCTTCTTCCCTCTTCCTGAATCCTGAACAGCTGCATGGCCACAGAAACAGCAACATGTGTCTTAAGCTTTCACCATAAATGACACAGCCTCTCTCTCCCTAAGCTTTTCCTGACCTGTCCTGACCTCACAGAGTCAGTACAGTCCACAGAGGCTCTGTGCATATGTGCATGGATTGTGTAAACATGTGCATATGTCTGTAAAATCTGCCTGTACTTAATGTCACACCACCCCATGGGAAAGCTGCATTTCCTGTCTTCCTGAGCCAGTTTTTTATGCATGCTATTGACCCTGAAGTCTTTGGAATCCTGCAGATATTTCTCTCAGGAAACACAGCTGAACCAGATTCTACCAAATTCAAACTGGATGAACAATAAGCTGTAATTTGATTGGCTTGGCTGGATCACTCCTGGCATTTTCTGTGATTTGCTCAGACTGCAGCGATCAAAACATGTTTTTGTGGCAAAGAGAGAATCACAAGCATATGAATTACACCAATTCTGAGTACAATTCACACATTTTTTGTATTAAATCCAGCATTTTTTCCATCAGTGGTAAGCTATTCTCTGCTTTCTCTTACTTTATCTGCTCTCTTATCGCCTTTCTTTGCCACAGCCTGAGGCAGCTGCTCTGCATGTAAATCATTAGGACTCGACTCTGTGAGCGTTTGTTCAATTAAGCTCAACAGTGTGTGTCTGTGTGAAGCACGAAGACCCTCTGCTGATAGAACCTTCACTCTTAAACACTGTAAGCCTTCCAATTTCACTTCTACTTTTTTCCTTTCCTTCCCTTCTTTCGTCCTCATGATAAACTGCTTTCTCAGGGTGCCTCAATTGCTTTCTTCTTACATATGACTAGTCTTCAACTTTCCACAGTTTTTTACAGCCACTCCCTCTGCTTGGCGAAAAGCAGAAGTGTTTTGTGTTAAAAACATCACCTATCTGTAACATACAGTAACAACCTGCAACTCCCATAACCGCAAGTGCTGCAGCTTTAACTGCCCTCTGAATGTGACAAACAAGTACAGTACAGTCGTGTTTTGTCATTCTGCAGAAAAAGCAAACATTGGTTAAACTGAATTTTAAAGAAGTAAGCTACAATCCACACTAAATAGTCTGCATGCATGCCTCAACAAGGCATTTTTAATATACTCACTGCAGCATTTAAAAAAAGCAGGCTGCCATTGTCTCAAATTGATTAGCTTTGTGACAGCAGAGCGGTTCGGCTATTAATAAAAATGCTGAAACAAAAAAAAACTTTAGTAATTGTGCAGTAGACCAGTTTACAGTGATTAAACAAACCAGCCAGGCGTGTCATCCAAATATGTTAATGGAGCCATGGAGCTTGAAAAAAGAGATGGATTGTTGTAATGATTTCAGGGATTGTCACTCACATCGTAAGTGACCTTCTTGGCAAAAACTAAGGGGGGGGGGGGGAGGGGGGGGGGGGAGAGGATTTG
>VUQH01031394.1:0-26196 GCA_015106775.1 Etroplus canarensis
ACCTATGGTCATGAACTTTGGGTAATGACCAAAAGAATGAGATCGTGAATACAAGCAGCTGAAATGAGCTTTCTCCGGAGGTTTGTTGGGCTCACCCTTAGAGATAGGGTGAGGGACTCAGTCATCTGGGAGAGGCTCAGAGTAGAGCCACTGCTCCTCCACATCAAAAGGAGCCAGTTGAGGTGGTTGGCTGATCAGAATGCCCCCTGGATGCCTCTTACTTGAGGTGTTTCGGGCATGTCCCTCTGGGAGGAGACCCCGGGACAGACCCAGGACATGCTGGAGAGAATATGTCTCCCAGCTGGCCTGGGAATGCCTTGGTGTCCCTCCTGAAGAGCTGGAGGAGGTGGTTGGGGAGAGGAAAGTCTGGGCTTCTCTGTTCAAACTGCTGCCTCAGTGACCCGGACCCCCCGGAAAAGTGGTAGAAAACGAGACGAGATGTTTACTGGCCACTCGTGTCCTGTGGTTTTGGGTATCCTGAAAGAGACCACTACTGGCTGAATAGAAGTGTTTCACCATACAATAAATCTCATTATAATTCATACTAACTTTACAGTGATTTACAGGGGAGATTCTCTGTTAGGCCACAAGTAGACTCAAACCATGACCACAAAATCCCACCCAACCCCTCCCTCTCACCCTCAAAGCATTAGAGAAACACTATATCCCCTTGCTTTAAGGGAGAGTATAGTTTTTCTTTTAATTTGACACCCATGTCTAATTTTGTCTGTGAAGCACACAATCCTCCTCCTTCGACAGATAAAATAGAACAAAAAACTTAACAGACATTGAAGGTCAAAACATGCAAGGAAAGTAAAAAAAAGCAAAACTGAAATTGCATTTCTGCAGTTATCACTATCAAAACAAGACAACATTAGATAATATACTTACATTTTCACAACCATTTTTCAGACATTTGCTTTTAATTTCCAATACAGAAATGTAATTCAGCTAACAAAAGATTGACTCAGAACTCTCAAATGGGGTATTAAATGTTGACCTTTTAAATTTTCAAGACCAGCTGAGCAGCTATTTTAAACATTAGAGGATAATGAAAGAGTTTTATTGAATTAGGCTGTAGTGGGGTTGCTCAGTCATTAGATAAGTGTGTCTTTTGCACCTCAGTGGAATTTCCCTATCAAAATTTTGGAAAAGGCAGTTTGAAACTGTAAAATATACAGAGTACACATATAAATGCAACCTCTGTAGTACAAGCAGCTATGAAATAGTAGAATTGTGACTCACTGCGGTTCCTGAATGGATCCAGCTACACAGTGGAAACGCTCAGGCACAGTTTTCCATTCCTTTGCCATTTTCACCATGCCCCCAGCATCCAGTACACCATAGCCAAACAGGTGGTTGAACTCGAGTCCCACACCATTCCTTCTCCACTGGTGAACTTCATCATGGAGTTGGTTCCTCTTAGAGGTCAGGACTGACAGGTGCTGCATATCCCTCCAAGTCAGGTTAGGGCTGGGATGGATGAACAATCACACATATCATATATGACAGAGGCAAGAGAGAAAATAGTGATGGAGAAGGAAAAATATTAAAGGTTAATTGTGGAAAGGTTAACTGGAAAAAATATATATTTAAAGCTTAGTTAGAAAGAGTAAAACAATAATTTAGAGTTGTAAACATTTCTGATTCATGGGTTTGCTTTAATTAAAAGCTTTCAATTATCTAAACATCATAGTGTCTATGCAGTGCTTGGAGGCAGAGGGTTGCTTTTGTCTTTGTCTCCCTCCATTATATTGCCTGTGTGTAGTGACAGCTTTGTTCTGGCTGACTCACTGACTCCTGCTGTTGCACGATTCAAGTGTGTTTGGGCAGTAAAAAGGCTTGTGGGTTATTTGCCGCCGGACAGGGTGAGCATCCGCTCCTCCCAACAGCAACATCATTACTGTGTGTGCAAAGCAAACACTGTTTCTTTACTCAACTTCACTATCTGGTGTTAGTTAATGGCAAGAGAATCTTGTCAGCCTTTAATGTGAGAAATGAACCATCTGAGAAGAGGGGAATGCTCTCCTCAAGGATTAGAAGCTGTAATTCTCCAGGTTTTATAGTGATGTGTGGGTGGGTTTGCTTAAGTGACAAATGGTTTCAATTATTTTCTGATCCATGTGGAACAATTTGTTTTGAACTGATGAGAATTATAAAGCTTGCAATAAAATTTAAATAAATATGACATGATTAACAGATTTTGTAAGACACATAAAGCATAGAGTCTGGGGAATCACCATTAGCCTTTAAATAGTAACATTTTCAGCATGCTAAAAGAATAATCAGTACTTTTTGTATTATCTGGCACATACCAGTAAGTGCTAAGCCCTCTTAAAGGCAAATAAACTGAATTTCTTTTAGCCTTGCAAAGAGGTACTGTATAAAGAGCACAAATGTGACTTGTGTCCTTGGTTCAAAGATACATTGAGCATGTACTCTGCAGGTGAGTGAGTGCAGTATTTCCTTTTCATTCAGCTCATGATAGTGATACAGAGGAGTTCACATACATTTTAAGGGAAGATAATAACAGAGGAAGTCAAAGTCATTGTTGAAACATGCATGAAAGCTCAAGATTGTACTTACAAATAAACAGTAATTCAGAAATAAATAGCATAAGAACAAATCAAAGACTGTCCATATCTATTGGTTAAAATTATACCTTGGGACTCTTACTTTCTCCAGCAGAGGGAATGAATGAGGTAACCTAATTATGTTTTATCTAGGCAGTCTGTCTAAATCAATAATCACAATTATTATAGGCCTTTGAAAGGGGCAGTAGAGTACATACTTAGCCTCAAGAGCCAGAGCAAAGACACCAGCTGCCTCTGGAGCTGCTGCTGAAGTTCCCGAGTGACGCAGCGTACAGTTCCCATACAGGTCTGTCGTGGCCTAAAATAAATGACAAAAAAGTCCTTTTTAAATGTAGAAGTTCCTTAGCATTCCTGTTTTTGGCACTCTTCTTGTACATTATATCAAAGTAATATTACACTTTATTGTGTAAAATTGATTTTGCCATTGCTGGAAGTACGCAAAAACATGTAATGATAAAATTCAAATTTCACTTCAATAAGTCAGTAATATCATATAATGCTTATTTTAATGCTTTGCTACTAAATCAGATTACATATAATGCAAATCCAAAGTTATAGTCCAAAGTTGCCACAGCAGATGAATCTGAATCAATAATTTGGCAGTTTTTTAGACTGGATGCCCTGATGCAACCCTTCCATGATAGGAGCAGCTTGTGTCCCCACCTGGACTTGAAATGAGGAACCTTGAAGATTTCATCATCTATAGTACATAACATTATTAAAGGATTCAGAAAATTCATAAAATTTAGATAATAAGATGATTAATACTTTATTAATCCTATGTTTGGGAAATTCTTTTGTGACAGCTTCTATTCTTTTTTTGCCACTTATCTGAGCTTGGATCATGGGGGCAGCAGTCTAAGCAGAGATGCCCTGACCTTCCTTTCCTCAGCCAGTTCCTCCTGCTCTTCTGTTGGGACACTAAGGTGTTCCCAAACTAGCTAAGAGATGCCATCTCTCCAGCATGCCCTGGCTGTTCCCCCCTCCTCCTGATAGGACATGCCTGAAACTCCTCACCTCGGAGTTACCTGGGTTGTTATAGCATCTAAATAAAAGAAGTGTTATAAAGAGTTATTGCTTGTGGTATAATTGACTTCCTGTATCTTTCCTTGTGGCAGTGGAGATGAATCAGTCTGTTGGAGAAAGTGCCTGTCTAGGAAGTGGTGCAGAGCGTGGTTAGGATTATCCATGATGGTTGATAGTTTGTTCAGTGACCTCCTCTCCACCACAGCTTCAAAAGAGCTCAGTTTGTAGCCAATTGCAGCTTTTCTGATCAGTTCATTCATACCGTTGGTAACACCAGCTCTGATGCATTTTTTTTGTGTACTAAAGGAACAAGGGCAAAAACTAGCATCAAAAACTCTTGCCTGAAAAAGTCACAGTTCTGCAAGTGGAAATCACTGCATGGACTCAGGAAGACTTCTAAAACCACTGTCTAAAAGTTTCCTATGTGGAGGGGGAAAAATACGAGAAATGGCACTTTGGCAGCAAGGCCCAAGTTCATTTTTCACTAAGGCTATGAAAATTGGGTTTTTTGTTGTTTTTTTCAGACACTCTGTCCTCTGGGATAAAGAGTAAAGGGACCACTGGTCTTGTAATCTACTCACAGTTCAAAAGCCAGCATCAGTGATGTTGTGGCAGTTCAGGAATCCCCTTGTTTATTTTACCAAGCAGTGATAAACCACAACAGCATTGCTCCCTAGTAAGAGAGTAAACTGCCTGCACTCCAGACCTGTCACCCAACCATTATGAAATAAAAAAAAATGCGACAAAGGTGGCCCAGAGCTCAAATCATATATCAAACAAAAATGGATAAAAGGCATTTATATTTCAAAACTGCAGTAATTGGTCTCCTGGGTTCATCTGCTTGGGTCGCTTCCCAATCATTTACAGGGTGATGCAACCCAGTGCTAAACATGCCTTCTCGTATTTTGAACCATATTGCTAGCTTAAAATTGTGAGCATTTCAAAAAATAAAAATTAAAAAAATAAATAAACACATAAAAACACACACATTTCACAGTTTCAACATTTGATCTGTGGTATTTGTACTATTTCCAAATAAATATTGAGCTGAAAATCACTGCATTCTGTTTGTATCTGTTTGTATTTCCATTTTATTGTGTCCCTGCTTTTGGGAAACATTAGATAGGTGTGCACGGCACACAACAAAACCTTTTCTCTTTCAGTTTCAGAACAAAAATAGAAAGGGATAGATATGCCTGAATATTGTGCTTTGGCTGAACTGCTATGTACATACATCAGGAGAATTTATATTTATATCACTAAATAAAGGTGGTTTATTTAATTCAGTGCTTAATTAGAAATGATAACAGATTGACAGTAATTAGAAGAGAAACCCTTGGGAAGATCCATGGCTTTGTCAACAGCCAAAGGTGATTTGCATAATCACTTATGCTGCCTTTGCACGCATTTTTCACAAATATGTTATAGGATGTTGGTCAGTATGTGTGCATGCAAAGATATAAGAGCAAATATGAACTTATTCTCCTAAAATATTCAGGCATTAACACAGATCTCCATGCAAATATTCCAGTAGTCATAAGGTAAGTAGTTACACACACACACACACCCACAGACTAAAGATGTTTAGAGAAAGACGTTTCTTATGATTTCTTGTGTTATAGTAAAAAATGGCATAAGAACTAAAAAGGAATCACATGGCAAAAACACATTCATAATGCTATTAACATAGAGCTCTACATCAGATTGTGCATCTGGATATCAAGAAATATAATCCATACCTATATATCAGAAACTATTATTCAGAACCAACATGCAATTACTAAAAGCGTCCCAAGTATCATTTATGGTCTTTTCCAATCTCCTACATACACTGACTACAGGGTTGAAAAGAAGCTATCTACAGTTCCTTGCATGAATCAGAAAGGCCATCGTTTAAAGGCATGAAACATCATAAACAAGCCTTGAGTCATCTTTGAATGCTAAAAGATCAAGGACCATGGACAATCAAAAACATCTGATAAACATTACAGTAAACATTTTAGATTTTTTCCTTTTTCAGTATTGTGTAACATATTCAAATGAAACTGAACACACTCACAACGCCAGCCTCTGGGTTCCTCTTGCGTCCATTACTGAATGTCGATGCCAGGGTGGAGGAGCAGCTCTCATCATACAGGGCAGTACGCCCGTCGTTGATGGCAGAGTTGATGGAGATTGTCCACATACTTGAGGCATACCCATCGCAGTTGCAGTCATCATAGCTACCACCATCCCCTGACGCCCAGACATAGATGCTGCCTTTTCCTCCGCGCCCCTAAAACAACATTATACTCATAATGCCAGTAAAGTGAAAATATGTCATAGTTCTATGTATTAACAATGGCATTCATATGGGTGTAAACAGAGTTGGAAATGTGAGGATTTGTGATACCTGTCAGTGTGTGATATTTCACTTTAAATCATTCAATAACTGGACTCCTGTGTATATTTCTAAATTACCCATTGACAACAATCCAGTCAGACCTCCCTTGTCACAGGTAGCGGTTTTGTAATTGGAATAATTTCTCGTAGTCACTTCGGTCATGTTCTACAGAACAGACTGCCTAATCACACATTGCCTTGGGAGAGCTGTCATAACTCTGATTCAAAAGCAAGTTAAAAAAACACTCAGGCTTACAATGAGCTATTGGATCCATATGTGTCTGCTGGGTGGATACAGGCTCTGTTGTCTTTTGACAGGTGGGTGTTAGTTTGTTTGTTTGCTTTTTTTAATTGTATTTGTTTTCATGAAGGAGAAAGAAGGGAACTTGCAGACTGTAAAAGAACTGTTAACTGTTTCATTCAATCATATAGTACTGCAGTGCTGACACAAAACAGAATTTAAGCAAAAGACAGCATAAACTTCACTGGTCCACGGTGTCCTGCCCACTGGTATTAAAAATAATTGCTTTTCCAGAGCTAAACATATTTTATTACCCTATTCTATGCCTGTAATTTATGATGCAACTGAGCCTGTTTTGTCGTTTCTCTCGGTTTTCCATTACAGTATATAAATTGGCATTGCTATAGTCAGGAAAGGCAAAATGACAGTATCTTCTGTGTTTTTCTGCACCTCATTTTGCAAAGGAGCATAATGCCTTTAGAAAATTCAGACACAGTAAAATGACATCTCTGTTACTGACAGAGTGCCTTGAAACATGAAACAACTGACTGTGGCTCCATGCAGAGAGCATCCTCCTCACCAAATAGTGCACCTGTTCTACAAAAGGCTGACCATTTCCCCACAGAACAAAGGATCAAGTGGAGGAGGAGTGGCATGTCCCACCTTTCATGATGCCTATTTATCTCTTTTTATTTGAAATGCAAAAAAAGGTTTGAGTATTGTTGAGCTCACCTATGTGCGTTCTCCGTCTCTCTCCTGTACAATCCAAACAAAGTGCTTTCTTTTTGAACAGCACCCAGCAGATTTAATTCCATTAAAGCATACTGCCTTACTCAGTTGTTAATATGAAATAATGCGCTTCTTAATTTTAAATGTTTCCTTTTGTGCACAGTGCACATCATGTTCAGCCCACACAATAGCTTATATAAGTGATCATTAGAATCTAAGTGGTAGATCGCAGAGTGGCTGCTTGATTAGTCGTGTTTACATGATAAGAGATTACAGTGAGCTTTTCTCCTGCTCACCTAGCCTGCCTGAGACAGGGCCATTTCAGATCAGCCCACACCTGCCTCCATGATGATTAATCAGGCAAGTAATTTTCAGTGGCACTATTAGTATGACAACTCATGTGGTAACCTAAATCTGTTTAAACACTTACGTTAAAGGAATGTATCTCCATAATGTAACTCATTAAATTTGAAGGGGGAAACATGTTTTAAGGTTGGAATAAGGGTTAGGAATATGCAAGTAGCAATTATGTTTTAGGTTTGACTAAGTCTGTAAGAAATGAATGCAGTGTGATGTCGTCTGAAGTCATGAATGCCTGACTCGTGTGTGCATTTGTCGGTGTGTGGCTGTCCTTCAACCAGACATCCTATATCAAAACCCTAATAGGCAGGTTTAGAGAGTTTTCACTTTGTACAAGTGTCCTTCAGCAGAACACAGAACATAATGTGTAATGAGCTTCAGAAACCCCCAAACATCATTCTGACCTTCTTGGGGGCTGTGGTTAATTAATAGGATAATATATTCTTGGAGTATAGTAGTGTGGAGTGAAGGAATTGTCCCACATTAGGGATGCTATGATGGATTGACTGCTTAATTACATTTTCTGCTTCTACACTGGCTATAGATCATCATCAACACAGAGCACACAGAAACCTTAGGGTGTCACCTTTTCATTTTGTATTAGTATACTTGTGCTTCACTGTCCCCAAAAGGCAATTTGGTGTATGAACATCAGTCAAAGAAAAATATATAAGAAGACAGAGAGTTCACAGCCATGCCAGAAGCTCTGTGAGACTGTGAGGTAACATGTTTTAGCTACAGACTTCCACATATATTTAAGTTAGGCAAAGTTAATGCATAATAGATTGCCTATATTTTTATCAGCAATTACACAATTATCAAAAAACACTGTATGGACAAAAGGATTGAGCCACTCAATGAAGTCAGGTCATTCATGCAGTCTCATTGCCACAGGTGTATACAATGAAGCACCTAGCCATGCAGTCTGCAGTGTGGTACTGTAATAGGTTGCCAATGTTGCAACAAAACAGTTTGTGATTTTTTTCCCTTCTACAAATTCCACAATCAACTTCAATTAGATAGTATTATTATTATGTAGTATTATTGCAAAGTATAAGTGTTTAAGAACCACAGCAACTCAGCCATAAAGTGGCAGAGCACATGAAGTTACAGAGCGCAGGTGCTGTGCTGAGGCACATAGTGCATAAAAATTACAAACACTAAGCTGACTCAGTAACTGCAGAGTTCCAAACCACCACCGGAATCAATATCAGTACAAAAACTGTGTGATGGGGGTTTCACAGCATGGGTTTCCATGGCCCAGCAACTGCATGCAAGCTTTACATCAACAAGCGTCAGATGGAGTGGTGTAAAGCACACTGTCACTGCGCTCTAGAGCAGTGGAAATGTGTTCTGTGGAGTGACAAATCCTGTCTCTCTATCTGGCAGTCTGATGGATGAGTCTGGGTTTTGGCGAATGCCAGGAGACTGGTACCTTCCCAAGTGCATTGTGCCAAGTTAATTCCAGGAGAATGTTACCTACCAACTGTAAATTTTGCTGGAGGAGAGATAATACTATGGGGTTATTTTTCTGGGGTTGGCCTGGTCCCCTTAGTTCCACTTAAGGGAAACCTCTCTTGATACGTGGGACTAATAATTACATTTTCTTTGAAAAGATTTAAAACTACACCAGTTTGTGTTTTTTATGAAACTCTCAGCACAGCAGGTGTGATGCACCTTTACCTTGTTTACACCATCAGCCATAGCCTGCAATGTGAGCTCTCGGGGTCCATCCACTGTCTTGCCATCATCAGTTGGTCCCCAGCTGGCACTGTAGATATCAATAACCTGTGGCATGTGGCTGATGGATGATGCCTCAATGATGTCAGTCATAAAGGGTTGGTCCAACATCCTGATACCTGAAAGAGCAACAATCTGACTACAAATGGTATGATACAAATGGATGCTGTCACGTAGCAGCAAAAAAGCAAGTACGTAAGTTACTAAGTTACTTACTATTAAGAAAAGCACAAGGTTGCAGTATCTATAGTGTGCACAGACCACAACACATTTATGCATTCAAATCCTTAACATTGGTTAAAACTAATTTTACGTCAGCTTTGTAGCAGCATATAAATCAAGCTGTCAGGACTGTTTTTCTTTTTTCTGCTGTGATACTCCCAAAACACACTTGAAAAAAAATTTAAATGAAATACAAACATAAAATTGTCTGGATTACAAGTGCTGTCCTGTTGCCATGTTGGCTCTTTATTAATTTGCAGTACTTCTGTGATTACAGCAATGCGACACTATTTCTCTACAATGACCTATGTTTAATAGGCAGCACATTCTGTATGGCCCTTAGTGAATCCTCCTTACCAGACCTCTGATGCTTTCATCAGATCATCATCAGTGCTGTTATTTAACCTTGCTGTCTCCTCACTCTTATTCTTCTGTTTAAACTTCATGTTTATTATGACACACACCTGCCACCTTGGAGTTGTAGGCGACTCCCACACCGCAGATGTTGTTGTTGGCTGCGGCAGAAACCTCTCCAGCACATCGTGTGCCGTGACTAGTGACAGCACAAAGCAAATAAAATGCTTAAATTGATTTGCATGAATTTCCATACATTTGCAAAGATATATTGTGGGTTACATCCTAGCTAAGCTTTCCCAGATTAACTGTACCCCCATCATTGCTGATTTTGCTTCTGTCCTAAATGAGGATTTTGATAACAGAGTGGGTAGTTTTAGCCATAAACTCACTCAACATGATCACTCTAATTATGTGACATAAAAAATATCTGCTTGAGGAAAGGAAATGTTTCCAACCCTTTATACACCATTTGTCTGAGTCTAAGTATGCCTTCACATTTCAGTGTTTTGTGTTTACCATGTGATGCGTGTCTATCCCTCTATCCCTTTACTCCCCACAGGGACACTGCAGAGTCAACTCCTCTTTCCCAGCATGCTTTGCTACAGACAGGCAGCTATTTATAACAACCAGCTGATTAGCCAGCAAGTATTGCCCTACAGTCAGCAACAGCTACACTGCCATACCCAAATACCCCCTTCTCTATCTAAGAGATATATGCACATACGTAGATATATACGAGCAGAGGAGGCAGAGGAGGTATAGTGGAGAAGAGGTACAGACAGAATATATTTTGTCTTTGTTACCGTCCTCAGCATGTGTTGTAGTGGTAGTGGATCACCTGGTGTGATTGGGAGATGGGAGGTAGATAAGACGTTATCAGGTAGAAGGTCACCACTATCAACTTGGCCCTGAGAGGAGACTAGACTTGTGGTAGTTCGACTTTATCTCCTCCAAGTGAGCACCTAAAAATAGCCATTGTGTTTTCTATTCTCTTGTGTTGGACAACAGCTCTGTTTATACCACACCATTATGTCTTAATGGAACTATGTGGAGAGAAAATCAATAGAGGAGAGCTGCAAGACTCTGGGGAGAGCACACACATGTGCCCACAAAAACACGCTGAGTATGTGTATATAGAAACAGGGGTTGTCTGGGCGAGTTTTACCTGTTGAACCAGTCATCTGTGTAGCGCGGAAATGGGAACGGGTCATTGCTGCTGAAGTCATAGCTGGCATCGGCATTCTGAAAGGACCAAATGGATGCATTTACCAAAACAACATCGAAAAAAGCACAAGGGATAGCAGGGAGGAGCATTTCACAGTGAAGTACTGACCTTATTACAGTCTGTTCTGTCTTGATAAACTAAAAGGGTGATTTTTAACTCTAAGCTTGCTAATGCGGACATTCATTTGGTACACCTAGCTTTCAACCTCCATTTAATGAATAGTTAGATATTTTTTGAAATGTGTTTACTGACTTGTTTGCCCAAAGTTAAATGGCAAGCATCAGCTTCAGTGAAGACAGGCTACTGTGACATAGAAATTTTATAAACTTAGTTTATTCTTAAAAAAAAAAAGGTTGGATAAAACTTTGAAAAATCATAGCAGCACCATAGGCTACAGTATACCAAAAGTTACATCAGGTTTGAACATTGTAGCTTAACCTTCATGAAGGCAGCATTGTATTTAGTTGTTCCTCATAAACTGACAGCACAGTGCTTGCACATTAACACTCATCTGAACACCTTGATGCAATACTTAACAACCAGTATTTAATCTGTGGCAATACTGAAATAATGTGTGGTCACAGTGGGGATTTCAAACTGAGAAAGTAATGGCCCAATCACTGCCAACATTTAATTCCACATGGCCAAAGTAATACGATCAGAGCAAATAGCAGCGGAAAGGCAAGAGAAAGAAGACACAGGAGACATACATCTGCTGGACAGACATTAACACAATCAGCATAATTATCAGAATAGCCATGTCTGGAAAACACACATACACAGCATAAGACATCCTTGGGTTAGCGCTACACTTTTTCTCACTGTAGGAAATTATGAAAGCTTGTTCGATCTACTGCAGCAGGTGTAAGCTCTCCTTTTTTTGTCACTCTTGTCACCTAGAATGCTACCTGTTTTGCTCTGTAAATTTAGTTCCCAACACATATGCTTTGTGTGGTCATGAGAATGGAGATGCCGCAGCTATGTTCATTAGCTGTAGACCCAAATACGTCAGATCACTATTGGAGGCTGTTTCCATGCTGCAGACTGTGAGCTCTGTAGGCTGGCATTTAGAGGAGATGACTCAGTCAGCACAAAGAAAGAAGGAAAATAACAATAGCTTACTGACCTAATGGAGAAACACTGTAATTATCATGATGTGGGGCAGATAACTAGAGGAAAGTATAAATACTTAGAGCCACAAGGGTTACATGATGGAGTACCCATAGAGAAAGCTTCAAAACATTATAATTGTTTAAAGAGAAGGGGTGATAAATAGAAAGGTGAAAGTCATCTAAACTATACTATATGGACATAAGTATTGGGCAACACTTCTCAATCATTTAATTCAGGTGTTTCATTCAGTCGCATTCCACAGGTATATAAAATCAAGCAACTAGCCATGCAGTCTGCCTTTACAAACATTTATGAAAGAATGGGTCATTCTAAAGATCTCACTGAATTCAAGAATCACACTGTAATAGAATGACATTGTTGTAACAAGTCAGTTCATGACATTTCTTCAGTCCTAGATCAACTGTAAGTTGTATTATTGAAAAATGGAAGCATTTATAAACCACAACAACTCAGCTACAAAGTGGTAGACCACGTAAAGTTGCACAACAGGACTGCTGAGGGCGAACGCACATAAAATATGAAACTCACTAACACCACAGACTCACTAACTGCAGAGTTCCAAACCTCCCCTGGCATTAACTTCAGCATAAAAGCTGTGCACCAGGAACTTCACAGCATGGGTTTACATGTCCAATTAGCTGCATTCAAACCTTATATCACCAAGTACAATGATAAGCGTTGGATGAAGAGGTGTAAAGCACACTGTCACTGGACTCCGGAGAAGTAGAAATGTGTTCTGTGGAGTGATGAAACATGCTTCTCTATCTGGCAGTCTGATGGATGAGTCTGGGTTTGGCGAATGCCAGGATAATGCTATGGGACTATTTTTCTGGGGTTTGCCTGGGCAATCCTATATTAATGCCTATGGCTTTAGAATGGGATGCCACAAAAGCTGCTGTAGGTGAAATGTGTTGTTGGCCTAAGACATTTGTCCATGTAGTATATTTCTGGGATTTGAAATGTGTCCCCTTTCAGCACCTTCTTTCTATATTCATTTCTCTGACTAAGTTAAGAAGATGTCAGAAATAAATAATAATGTCACAACAAAACCAGTATGACTAGATAAAATGTAAAAAAAAAAAAAAACTCTCTATGAATAGTATTTAAAATGTTATTATTATACAGAGCAGAACTATTTTGAAAATGGAACACAGTGTTCCCTCACAGATTTGACGTTAGATGTTGGAGTGTGTTTTTTTCTCTTTTATTAAATGAAGTGAAAAGCTGAGCCCTAGTAATGAATGACACGAGGCATGTCCATGAATCACTTTCTGTGCTTCTCAAGCTCTTCTTCTGCTATCAATCAGACCCTACTTCTCCTCTGCTGTCCTGGTCAGAATAACGGATTGTGCCAACCGTCAGGCACCTCACCTTTCCCCAGCAACCAGTGGCTGTTCACTGTCATATGAGCTAATGGTACTTAAGTAAACAATGAAACATACTTTTCAACCATCCATCTACCCATCAACCTGACTATCCAGCCATCCAAGCCCACGTGGTAGTGAGACCAGTGAATTTTTCTATAGTCTGATAAAGTTAGAATTAGACCATACAGCTCATTTGCTTGACTGGCAAAGTTGAGCAGCTGTGGAAAGTAACTATTTGCAAATTTCCCTTTTTGGTAAATATTTTTTTCAGCTATTTTGCTTATTATAAAGAAAAGATGTATCTAGACAGGGCCTTTGGCACATTTAAGATTTTTAGCAGTCATGCAAAAGAGACATTTCACCTTTACCTTGGTTTTATTTAAATACTCTATCAAATGCTGAAAGAGTAATAATACAGAAAATCCAAATATAGCTAACACTGTAGAAAAGCCTAAAGATTTATATATACGGCATTAATAATTAACCAAACCTTTAAATTTGTTTTGTGACAAATTTAACCCATAAGAACCCATGGCGACATGCGTGTAATAAACACTTTACATTTTTTACAGCTGTGTGGGTCTCTTGGTCTGTTGTATATCCCCCATAATTTTCCTGTAAAGAAAAATGGGTCTGGGTTCTTATGGGTTAAGACAGTTCAACCTAACCTGGGAACAACAGAGCCAAGTCACTACAATAGTATGCATTACCATGAAATCTAAGTCATTGTTCTCAATGGGCTGATCCATTTTTTATTAGATATTACTGGTGTTATGGTGATGAAGGGGAGTAAACACTAACAAAGCTTCCTTATTTTCCTCCCTTAGTGCCATTTATCATGTTATCACAGCAGATTTCAACAGGCCATTACTGCTGATAAGCAAATCTAAAATCTAGGAAAGTTAATGCATGATTTCTAATGTGACCTTGCTTGAAAGTCCTTTTCAAGATGCTTTAACTATAGCACAAGGTCCCATAGGACTTCAGAGAGACTGCACTACCTATTCTCAGTCTTAGCGAACATTATCTTAAGCCAGTTTTGTCAAAAAAAAGACTATCTATGTCAGAATCAGAATGTTATTAATCCCAATGATGAAATTACTATCTATCTATCTATCTATAAACATGACTTGAAATTCATGGTACTGTGACATCCCATTATGCTGTAATAATAAATTTCCAAAGTGACCAAATGGCAGTCACAGCTGAAACAACAAATTGCTCAGAAGGGAACTAAAACTTAATAACACAACCTTTCACAAAGTTCGTTTTAAAAAACAAAAGAAAAAGGTCATCTCCTGATTAATTCCGCTGTTACTTCAGATCTTCTAAAGCCAAGCATAACATTATTGATCAGGCTGCTTCCAAGCTGGGGGATAAAAACCGCAACTACATACTCCTCTGCAGGAATTAGGTCAAACTCAACCTTTTAAGTTACTTATATTTTACCTGTGATTTTAACCATTAGTATCTTATATTCAAATATTTGATTTTTTGAGGTAGAACAAACAGTATTATACATAATTGCTATTCTATTGCTTAATATAATACTAGAATCTGTAGAAATGATTGATTTATACACAAAATCATTTAAAGTACTACTTCTACTGGCATTTGCTGATAAATGTGCCATGAAATTGAACTACTATGCTGTATTTTTTTTTTAATTTGGTTTATCTAGCACATGCACTGTCACACATTTATTTTGCCATTTCAAAATTTATCTTAGAAGCTTAGCAATATGATCATCACACAAAATGAGAAATCTTGAAAAACATAGAATCCAACGCTCTCACATAAGTTAACATCCGGTTGCTCAAAGCATTTCTACCACATGATCAATTCAAACTGAATGATTTTGATCAACTCCAAATATTTTTAATGATTTATTCAGCAAGTAGAAGGAGGTATTTGGAAGTGTGCAAAACAGCACGGCAACAATAACCTAAAAGGATTGCAATCACAGCGCCACACTCTTTCACAAATGCCTTAACTCACACAAACACACACTTTGGATCTATGCACAGCATGATCCTTCAATCCAATGGAGGATGCTCCTGCATCACCAAAGCTGAGTCTGTGTTATTTTTGGGCCAGGGCTCATTTCTGTTCACAGGGAAGACATGCAAAGGCAGGCAAAATTGATTATGTTTACAGATACATGCACATGGAAAAACACACTTATTCAAGTCATATTTAATGCACAGCTAAAGCAGAAAAGCACAAACAAAGGGTCACTGCTTCAGGATTATCTCTAGCCAAGAAAAGCACCAAAAACTGTTAGCATTTCTAGATAAAAGCTTAAAAATAGCTTCTAAGTCTTTGTCAAGAAAGGGGGGTTTCAAAAACAACAAAATATTTCAGTTTATCTGGAAGAAGGTTTGCATTTGTTTGGTCACACTGATGAAACTGAAAATGCTACAGTATAATCATACTAAACCTTTATCCCTGTGTTCCAGTTCGCAGTCCCTCTTGTCCTTTAAGGTTTTATCAGTATTCTGGAGATAGAGCATCACATTATGCAGCACCAACTACCCTGGCATTATCTCTGCTTGTGACAGATCGGCCTGCCATTGTGCCTGCTACAGTGCAATGTGCATTAACATTAAACAGCTTGGCTGGCCGTCTGCCTGCCTCTGCGTCCTCCAGGAACACAAGGAGACTCGGCAGCCATGAAGGCAACTTGGAAAGCACCTGTCACTGTCAATGTCAAACCACAAAACCCTTGAAATCCCCCACCTAAACCCCTGCTTTACTTATTAACGAAACTTCTAAGAAATGAAGGAAAGTATGAAAATTAATAAAATTTAAGTACTCACATAATTTGATGCCAGGTCTGGGTGTAGATAATCAATACCTGAAATGGGATTTTTGGCATTATTGAGTGATATAATTAAAAAGGTGTGCATAGCAGAGGACAACACAGTATCAGAGTGTCTTCCTGTAATTATATCAGAGTTTCAGTTTTGTTTTTTTTGTATTCTGAATGACCATGATACTGATGATTATAATTTATTATCTAGGCAAAAAATAAGAGCTGAATGAAATTGTCATTAAACAATTACATGTTCAATAAACCGAGTAGCAGAAAAGTACTTGTCAGTATCATTAAAGTCAATAATCCTCAAACTCTAGGGTGCAGCTTCTCATATTTGATGATTTACTACTTTTAAAAAAATTAAATTAGTGTTATCTTTGGATTTTAAACTAGAAAATTGAGCATGCCACCTTCAGCTCAGCAATTAGGATGGATATTTTTCACTTATCCTTAACTTCATATGTGGAAATTCAAAGTTTTGATATATACCAAAAAAAAAGGAAATGCTTCTTTGAGAGTTGAGAAAACACAACACTGGATACTAAAAGAGAGTTCTTTTTTATGCATAGTGACATGTAGCTTTGGAAAAACTTTCCTTATGTCCTTATATTCCTTATAACTTTTCATTATATCATAATTTCATGTTGTGAATCAACTCAAACAGAGTGACAAATCAATCTTAACAAATATACATTCTTTAAAATAACCCTTTGTTATAAGGCAGGATATTGATAATTAAAATGATGTAAACAAATAATTAATTAAATCAGTGTGATGGATATATGCAGGTGTAATTAAGTGGTTTCAGACAGTGCTCTAGAGTATAAATTAAGGCTCTCATACTCACCATCATCCATGATTGCGATGGTAACTCCTTTACCTGTGTAGCCCAGTTGCCAAGCTTCAGCCACATTAAGATCCAGCCCAGGGGTCCCGTCTGCCTGGCCTGTGTTTATCTAATCACTCAGACAATATGGAGAATATCCATGACTCATGGCACCCAGGTGAGCCACCATTAGGAAATTAGTCAACATGGAAGATGCTTGTATGTGCAGGAACGGGATGTTATGTTACTGCTTGTGGGGGGGAAAATGACAGTGAAAGAAAGGGGAAGTAAATGTCAACAATATAGCACATTCATCTGACAGGGCAGGTGAATGAAAGCAAGCTTGCTGCAGCGTAAAAGTCATGCTTGCCAGTTAGGGTAAATGGGGGGGAGGAAACTAGGCAGCATGAACGCAGAGATGAGATGGCGTGTTATTGGCCACACTAATTTAACAATGAATAACAATGTTGATACAGAAAGTAGTGAGGAATATGCCTGGCCTCTGAGTAATTAAGGTGGAAAAATGTGGGTTGGTGCTAAAGGTCAGGCTTCATGCAGACAGCTAGCTGGCTTATTACTCACCAGATACCACTGCTTGGTGAATAGAGGGTCATTCATGTTAACTTCAATATCGTTGATATTTCTGTAGCCTCGCTTCTGACGACTAAAACCCTCTTGTTCAAAGACATTCTTCACCTACAGAGGAACATAAGAGAAATGTCAGATCAACATCAGTTTAAAGTCAACTGTTATATCACATACATTTTGTAAAGGAATCATACGAAGATCCAAATGAAACCCAGGTGTGTTTATGCTGGAACACAGAAGCAAAACAGAAATAGGATTCTGCTTGATATGACATTTAAGTGTTGCCTGGGGTTGCTCTGTGCACAGGAAATGACAAAACCCAGCTGTGCTCTACTGTACCATGAAAGCAGAACATCACAAAAATGAAAGAGGCTATTCTTTTTCTTTTAATAAGAGAGGCTGCAGCTGGAGTCAAGGCTTCCAAACTCACCTTGCCAGTATGCTCAAAAGCCACAGCAGTTATATTCACAAACACACTTGTGTTTTTCTGAATCATCAGAGAAACCTAGGCAGATGAACAGCTCTGATTTGTCTTACAAATGCTTACTGAATGCTGTCACAATAACAATTATCAATCACAAGAAGATAACATAGGATAGAACAAATAAATGATTGGGTTCTAATGTAGTTGCTTGATTAGCTAGTGGTTGGCATCAAAATGAATGGTTGTCTTTGATAGTGATGTTGTATTTTAATTTCAGCTACATTTAGAAAACAAACCAAAGCGCTCACAAAACACTCCCAACATTTCACTGGCTTCATCTCTGTCAGCAATTGTCAGGACAGCATAATAATAACCTATCATTTTAGCCATTCTCCTACCCCAGTTGTCTCGTTCTTGTCTGATATAGAATTCCAATTGCTCAACAGTCCTGGGTCTTCTTTGTGGTAATTTGCATTTCATCATGTGTCAAATGTTTCCAGTTGGTGAAAGGTCTGGACTACAGGCAGACCAGTCTAGCACCCAAACTTCTCTACTTCGAAGTCATGCTGTTGCAGAAGCTGCAGTATATGGTTTAGCATTGTCCTGCTAAAATATGCAAGGCCTTCCCTGAGAAAGATGTGGTCTAAAGCCTGTATATACCTTTCAGCATTGATGGTACCTTTCCAGATGTGCAGGTTGGCAGTAAAATAGGTGCTAATGTGCCCTAGTAGCATCAGAGATTCAGGCTTTTGAACTGAACGCTTCCAGATAGTTCCTCTCCACTTTAGTCTGGACAACGTGGTGTCCATGAATTCCAAAAAGAAATTTTGATTCATCTGACCACAGAACAGTTTTCCACTTTGGCTCAGTCCATTTTAAATTAACTTTGACCCAGAGAAGAGTTTCTGGATCATGTTCATATATGGCTTCTTCTTTGCATGACAGAGCTTTAACCTGCATTTGTGGATGGCACAACCGTGTTCACAGACAATCTTTAAAAGTGTTCCTGAGCCCATGCAATGATTTCCATGACAGAATCATGCCTGTTTGCAATGCAATGCCACCTGAGGGTCCAATATTGGTCGTCGGCCATGTCCCATGCACACACAGATGTCTCCAGATTTTATAAATCTTTTGATGATATTATGTACTGTAGAAGATGGAGTATTAAAAATCTTTTTTACAATAATTTTATACATACATTATAATAGTTTTACAATAAGGAACATTATTCTGAAATTGCTCCATAATTTGTAGATACAGTTTCTCACAGATTGCTGAACTTTTGATCATCTTTATTTCTGGGAGACTCTGCCTCTCTAAGATGCTCTTTTTATACCCAGTCAAATTACTGGCCTGGTGTCACTTGATTTAATTGGTTGCAACATGTTTCTCCAGCTGTTTCTTTTTAGTACCACTTACTCTTTCAGCCTTTTGTTGCCCTTGTCCCAACTTTTTTGAGACATGCTGCTGCCATCAAATTCAAGATGAGCTAGTACTTTTCACAAAAACAGTAAAATTTCTCACTTTTAACATTTTATATGTTTTCTGTGTTTTTTGTTAATAAAATATTGGTTATGAGATTTGCAAATCATTGCATTATGGTTTTGTTTATATTTTACACAGCATCCTGACCTTATTGGAACTGGGGTTGTATTTGAGAATTGCACTCCATCTCCCGTGAAAATGTAGTGATTTCTTTTGTTTCAAATAGCCATATTCATACACTTGGAAAATCTTAATAGGTGAAAAAGAGGTCAAGGAAGAACAAGTCTCTTTTTAGAGTCTGGCAATAGCTAAAGCTAGTCTTAAGTGAAGCTCTCCATTTGAAATTTATTATCAACACTCTGCTTGTCATGAAGGTCACATGGACAATGATTTCATTTGAAGGTTTCAGGTCAATTTCTCTCTCTCTCTCGCTCTCTCTCTCTCCTTTTCTCTTTCTCTCTCTCTTTCTCTGTCTCTGTCCCTACAATTGTGTGTGTAGTTGTACTGGGAAAAAAACCTTAAAATTGGAAATGTTCCATTAAAGAAAGGCTTTTTCACATTTTCAAAGCTACATTTAAAAAATAGGTTCCTGTATAAATGTTCCTCTTATACTTACCCTCAGCAAATTCCCTGTAGTGTGTCTCAAAGAAACAGGCATTGTCTGGTGTGTTTGCCCCCAAAGATAAGAGAGAGGAGCACCACTTAAATGTGCCCTTCTAAAATGGCCAAAGCCTATTCATGTAGCTCTCTCTTTATGGTATACTCTTAGCAATCACGAGGCACACAAACTGTAAATCAGCACACTGACATGTCTGTTAAATTCAAAAAGTGCTGTGAAGTAAAATCACTATATTTGTACATATAGCTTCTGTCTGATTTTATTTTAAAATGGACAAAACTACTGTCTAATTCAACCGTGTTTTAGTCTCATATTAATTTTGCAATCAAAATTGAATTCACATTCAAAGCAGCTAGCAACACTTTCTACATTATCCTGGCATTTCCCCCTCGTCTTCCCTTCCATCAGCAATTTATTCTATTACTTGGCAGGAGAGTTAGTATTTCCCTTGAGACCGCATGTCATACTGCCCACTCACAACATCAAACAGTGCCCATGCACCACCATCACTCTCCGCCTTTGCCACTGCCTGCTTACAATGCTTCAGTTCACTTCAAAAGAGCAGGGCTGGCTGTCTCCTTTCTTGCTGTCCTCATTTCCCTCCTGGATTTTCCATGCATCCATCTTTTAGGGTCAGGGGATGCTGCTCATTCAAAACATTTGTTTTAATGTTCTACTTTCCACCTTTGTTTCACTCCCACTTCCTAATGTACCTTAAATGGCTTTTTAATGTTTGTCTTGTGTATAAAAAAGTGTGTTTCAGGAACCACAGGTAGATGGATCAGTTGATAAATTGGGGGAAGGCAGAGATGTGTGGATGTAATGTGTAGATTTAAAATGTCAAAACAGATCAGGGACAAGTAATTATGAAGACCAATGCAGAGGAGAGATACAACTGGGTGAGTCATAAGTGGGTCAACATGGTCCACTAATAGAATTTAAGAAAGAACAGGGTTCTTGGGACACCATTAGATTCATTCAGTACTATTACAATTAGACTTCAGTTATCTTATCTTTTACTGGCTCTCCTCAGGGGTGTGTCCTCTCACCACTTTCATTTATTTTATATACTAATTCTTGGAAAACCAGTACAAAGGCTGTCATATCTTTACGTTTGCAGACAATTCAGTCATTGTGGTTTTGCTCCACAGTGATAATCCTGAGCATGGACCTGTTGACAGTGAGTTTGTAGAGTGGCGTAAAGCTTCTTAATTGAACATTAATGTGGTGAAGACCAAGGAAATGATTGTTGATTTTATAATGATCCCCAGTGTCTTTTCCCAAGTAGAGATCAACAACCAGATAATGGAGCGTGTACATCAGTATGAATACCTGGGAACAAATTAACATTTGAAAATCATGCTCATGCGGTGTGTAAAAAAACTCACCAGTGGCTGCATTTCCTTTGCAAACTGTGCTATTTTAATGATGGTTCTACTTTTATGAAAATGTTTTACTCAGGTTTTATTGAATTTGTTCTTATCTCCACTTTTATCAGTTCGTATAGCCTTCTTAACATCAAATACAAAAACAGACTTCAGGGTGTTGTGAAAGTGTGTTGCAAAGTGGCAAGCACCACTTTAAATGAACTCTCGACACTTTACAATTCAAGGGTTCTCAACATTTATTCTTACTGAATCGTCTCACCCTTTGGCAACGGAGTTTGAACTTATTCCATCTGGCTGTAGGTGCAAAATGCGATGTTGCTGGACCTATAGACTTAAATACTCCTTTGTAGCTGCTGTATTAAGGCTTTAAATGAGAGAATGTAGTGTTGTGTTTTTTCTTGTTTGTTTCTGTTTTGAGTGTGTGCTTGTTTGTTACTAGCTGTACCATAAATTGCCCCTTGGGGATAATAAAGTTCACCTTGACTTTGACCTTGACCTTAGGGAGTTAAATGATGGTGTAATGACTCCTTTAAAAGTGAAACCTAGTTTAACAGAATAAAAGTACTACTAAATGGGACACTTCTTTTTTTAGGTTACACAAAACTAGATTTCATTTGGTTTGCCAGAGCTGCAATCATAGAACGGATATGTATTCTATTACTATCTAAGATGGCAGGAAGACACTTCAGAATTATGATCATACAACATAAACTCAGACCTGATAACCTCATACAATCCAGACATCCTAAGAAATCAATAGCCACAGTGTCACATGTGAGCATGTCAAGCAACTGATTAAAACCCAGCATCTGGAATTTGAACCTGCCCGTGTTCATGCTGTCGCACTTCCATTTGCGGCATTAGCTCATCGGAGTGATTCGCATTTATTTTCATTAGCACCTCTCACAACTGCAATTAGAGAGGTTAGTTGATTGTCTGCAGCAGGACCTCCACTTTCACTACATCCAACAGTGGACAGAGCTAAAACACACAGAGCTCAAAACCATTTCATTTATTTAAGAGTTTGAAGATGTGTTTTATATTCATGAGAACAGCTAAAACAATTTGTCATTTAACCAGTAAGTTCAGCATCATGAGATTAACATAATTTATAGTTATTTTATACTGCAATTACATTATTTTTCAAGTACAAAAAGCCAAATATTTGCTGTTCCATTGAGATACATGTAAGAACTTGTTGCTTTTCTTTGCCTTGAATTAATAAAAACTGAATATCTTTTGGATTTCGAGATACTGGGCTGTTGGTCTGACAAAAAATTATCATATTGATGTTGTAAATTACAAATCACAGAGACTAGAAATCATGGAATGTCGATAAAACTGGGTGACATCTAGCAATGACAAAGGAAATAACCAGTGCTAACACAAAGTAGCATCAGATTAAACTAATCTCAGATTTGAGGTGAGTGATTAAACCAACTACTAATGGAGGGAAAGGAAAAACTAACTAAAACAGGTCATCAAATATTAGGGGTTACCTTAAGTCAGCATAGCATAGAATGTGAGCGACCGGCTGTTAGTTACAAAGTGATGGACAACAAACAAATCACTTCATATGAGGGCAGGCTCGAGGTTTTGAAAAACTGTTGTAAACAGAAATTATTCATTCAAGATCATAATTAGGAGATTACTTGATAACGAAAATAATGTACAGTGACATCTTGCATGTCAAGAGCAAACACATTTCATGCAGAGATCAGCCACTGTATTACCACTTATTACACCATCCAAACATATAAACTAGCAAATAAATTATTACAACTGAATCCAGCCAGTCAGCCATCCATGTTCTTCCACTTATCCAGCTCAGGGTCAAGAGGGAGCTGGAGCATATCCCAGCTGTCATTGGGGCAAAAGGCAGGATACACCCTGGACAGGTTGCCATATGTTACAACTTGTAACAAAGTCATCAGACTTTATCAGATAAATATATTGTTATTAGAAAAGCACATCCTAGGAAAAGGTTCTCTTACAATAATGAACGTACTTCAGCTTTTACAGTTGCAAATACAGTACCACTGCATCACCTCGTATAACAAGAAACAAATGGGTTTACTCATGTGTCTTACAAAAAATGCTTCATGAGAAGGCAAAAAATACATATAAAATACAAAAATAAAACAAAAGAAAATTCAGATTCAACATTATGAAAATATAAATCTAAAAGAAAGTCCATCAAAATGTTTGTATGTGATTTAGAGCTGAATATTGAATTACTCTCATTTTGAGTTGGTTTTGTGTTGCCATGCTGGCAAAAACTCATATTCTTTATTTGAAAACTAGACAGAAAGAAAGCCAGAAAGACCATGTGGGTCTTAGGATGAACCACAGCTTATCATAGTGTTGCTGTATAACTATGCTGTAGTTACATACGTACGTTTTTGTAGAGAATTGCTAGTAAAACTGCTTAGACTGCACATCCAGTAAAACACCTGATGAGGAGACAAATTGTTTTTTTTCATTATAGCTTCAGTAGTCCATTAGAAGTTTCATTTTGATTCATTAAGTAAGATTATAAACTAGTTTATTTTATCTGTTATAATTTGTTTTGTCTTCTATTTATCAAGTAGTTTGTGATGTAATGTGACCTATGAGAGTTTTGTTTTATTTATTTTGGGTGTTTTTGGGATGTGGAAATACAGCTACACTGAGCTCTCAGAGTTAAAACTCTGTTTTAGGACTTTCTTCAGCATGGCTACATGGGTAGATTGTCACACAAAGAGAAAAGAAAAGCCACAATGTAGGCACACAGATACACAGCTCAATTTTCTTCTTACACATTCTTACACATTCTTACCCGTCTGTCTTTTTGGAGTCGTTGTCTACTGTGGTCACTACGTTTGCTCCGCCTCTTTGAAGTGTCCTGAGGATAGAAGTGAAAGAGCCCTTCTCCAAAGGGAAGCTGGATAAAACAGAAGGAAAAGAAAAGAAAAAAAAGACAGGAAAATGGATCAGGGACAGAAATAGAGATGGGAGCAAAGGTTCAGGCAGCAATCATAAAGTGTGAAAGGGAAATCAAAATACAATTGATCACAAATGAAGGAGGATAGCAGGTTATCTTCCAGAAGGGAACAAGGACACCTATTCCCTGGCTTTCACTGAGGGTCTATTTTAAGACTCTGGAGAACAGTATAGGAATCAACCATAATAAATCACATGGGAAGGAAAAATGAGATGCATCATCCAGAGCTTTCCCTCCAGCACTATGCACAGATTAAAGACCCCCTTATGCTTTAGTAACAGTCAGGGTACAGGTCAATCCTCAAAATAAATGGTTTCAGATGTGCCTGTCAGATCTAATTTGAAAATGTAACGCTTACCAAAGCATGGAGATTATTCTTATCCCCCACAGCTTTTCAAGTGCTCTTTTATTATTATTATTATTATTATTATTATTATTATTGTTATTACATATTAGCTGATCACAGATCACTTTCCCTCTATTTTTTAATCTCTCTTTGGGCTCACATTTGTATGCTCGTCCCCTGTCTGCGTCCCAATCTAGTTAATTAAGCAACAAAAGAAGACAATTCAAACAACACAGACATTGTTTAATGGCGCATATCCCATTAAGACAAATATAGCTGCAGATTACATAACCTGGGAGGCAGTAGACGGCGGAGATGATCTATTGCCTACAAGAAAGCGAACAAGCCATAACAGAAATAGTGATACTGCATAACCAGCAGAAGGATATCAATTTATGATGAGTTGCAAAACAAGACACTTTTCTTTATTATTATTACTGTGGAGGTAACGGGGGGCGGGGGCTGGGAAAACATCCTTATTCAGAGCGGTGTAGACACCCCTCTGTTCACTGCTACGCCTCACTGACTAAGGCTTCAGCCAATTTCACCCACACATTTATTTTGACATGTGACAAGGAACACACACTGCTAGGGAATTATTTCTATCAGTCTGCCATAAACGCCTTGTTAAGTCTTCTGACATCCTAAATTTGTCGAGCTACTTGATTTGTCTCAGGTGAGTTAAATCCCATATCTGCAGGGAGGGCCATGTATATGAATACACAGCGTACTCTGTGTGCAGGGGATAGATAACGGTATATTTTAAACTGTGCTGGAGATTTTGTTTGAAAAATACGAATTTTTACAGAGCAGGTCATCTAAAAGTGAAATTATTTTCTTTTGATGTAATGTGTAGTCTAAATATAAAAAGGGAAAATATATCAATATTGCAAGGATGAGTTCAAACCACAACTTAATGTGAGGTAACCCCCTGCTCATGTGGTGTTTTATTTGTTTTAATCATTCACAGATGGCTTCAGGTGCCTTGTAGGACACTGCAGCTGGATTTATTTTGAAATATAATTTGGCCTATAGGCCGATGGCAAACCCAATAAACAAGGCCTGCATTTTAGTGAGAATGACGTCATCAAGTTAAGAAAAAGTGAAGTCAAATCAAAAGAAAACCAGAAGAAGCCTCTCAGTGTCCCCTCTATTGGACAGTTTTACATACATGCCTGATTATTCTGGCAGGGAGAATGGTAACCAACGTTGTCAAACATAAATATTTTATATGAACATTTTCACCAATAATATTTATTTATTTATTCCTGATTGGTTTACTCAAGAGGACCCCCCCCCCAAAAAAAAAAAAAAAAAAAAAAAAACCCTTTTTCTTCCT